>JAAOAJ010000446.1:0-160212 GCA_013781345.1 Fusarium coicis | reverse complement strand
TAGTTATTACTATAGAGAGTACTAGTAATATTAGTGATGGTAATAGGGGATATAGAGCAAGCTTTAATAACTTACAAATTCTTTAAATAGTTAAGGTATGTCAGTATAAAGAGCGTTAATTATATACGTCATAGTTTACTTATTAATCATAACCGCATTACCAATACTTGCAAAGCCAATGCGATTGGTGAATACTATGAACCACAGTTAGCAACCAGTGCAAAGTGAAGCGCTAACATATTCATTACTCGTAACGATGAATCATAAGGATAAACAACAACTCATGCTTCTTTCCAAATCGCTTCTTAGTCCAGATACCAGTCCATCCCTCCAGTCCATAATTGCTAATGCCTTTGTATCACACCTAATACTTATATCGCCAGCCACGCTCGACACCAGAGTTAGGAGTCCATCCCTCCTGCTCATCAAGCTTCTTGTTGAGCTTCTGAGCTCTCCATCGAACAAGGAAAGCCGAGAGAACAGTCAAGGCACAGCCGAGAAGGAGAAGACCACCAGCCATGCGGTAGAAAGGCTCCTGGCTTCGGGGATAGAAGTAAGGGCTGAACCAGTGGCTAACCTGGCTGATGCAATTGGCGATGGCGATAAGAGCGGCCTTCTTGGCACGAGGAGCAGGGACGACGGTGGTTTCCCAGGAGAGTTGCAAGTTGAGACCGTTGTAGGTACCGCAGACGAGGAGGACGATACCGACGTATCGAGCGGCGACGTTGATGGTGCCGATGAGGATACCGCAGCCGGCTGCTGAGAGGATGATGGGGATGACGATATGGTATGTTGATTCCATGAAGTGGCCGCAAGACCAGGCGATGAGACAAGCGGAGATGTAAGCGAGAGCGTAGGGAGTAGCCTGAATGAGGTAGGTGGTCATCTTGTTGAAGCCAAAGGTGTTCATGATCTGAAGATGTTAGTTGAAGTTGCAGAACTAGGGGGTTGGTTGCACTTACAGAAGGCAGGAAGTCCTTGAAGCTCTGAGCAGTGACGAGGGCAAAGTGCATGAGGCAGAAGTACCAGGTGAAGGGATCCCTGACGGCATCACGAACACCATCCCAAGTGCCACCGACCTTCTCGTCGATACCGCCGTTGGAGACCAGAATTCGGTACTGAGCCATCTCACGCTCTTGCTCATCGAGGAACTTGGTGTCGTTGGGCCAAGAGGGGAGAACGAAGAAAGAGACGACAGCAACGATGATGGAGACGATACCCTCAATGAGGAAGAACCATTGCCAAGCGTGCATACCGGCAATTCCGTCCATATGCTCGAGAATACCAGCAGCCAAGAAACCAGAGATGATGTTGGAGATGGTGTTACCAGCGTGCCAGATAGCCATGCGGAAGGGCGATTCCTCTTTCGTATACCAAGACGAAGTCATGAGTGTCAGACCAGGGAAGAATGGAGCCTCCATCAAACCAATGAAGAAGCGAACGACACAGAATCCAACACCATTGGTCATGGCGGGCATGCAGATTGTACCCGCACTCCACATGAGCATGATGGTAGGCAGGAAGAGCTTGGGGTTCGTCTTGGCCATGAGGAGATTACCGGGCAATTGGCCAATGAGGTATCCGACGTAGAAAGTCGAGATACCCGCGTTCCAAACGGTATCAGTCATGCCAAGATCTTCCTGCAGACCAGCGAGTCGAGCGTTGGAGACGTTGATGCGATCGAGGTAGCTAAGCTCACCGTTAGTCTTGGCCATCTTGGTTAATGTAGGGGTTGACTTACTTCATCAAGAACATGAGGGTGACACAAGGCATCATATGCCAATCAACCTTGCTGCGAACTTTCTTGTTCAACGCATCCATCTGCGTCTGCGAGAGATCCCGCAGGAGCGGGAAACGAGCTTGGATCTCAATGGGGGGAACATGTCCGACAGGCGAAGAGATGGCGTTCTCAACAGCCGCGACCTCTGCCTTCTCATCGAAGCGGTCCTCGTTGTGAGAGGCGGTCTCGTTGTTCTGCGAAACAGTCATGCTGGGCAAAACTCTTGGTTTCCAAGACTTAAGTGGATAGCTGGGTGGAACTGGACTGGAGAACCAAGAAGTGATGATGAGTCTGGGCAAGAAAGAGAAAAATCTGGGGTAGGATCTCCCAAGACTTTTATACACAGCTTGGCAGGATCCTGCTCATGTTGTTTGCTCAATCTGAGGACGAGAAGCAAGCAGGTTTGGGCAATGGCGAGCCAGCCGCAGTGCGGAACTGGGAAAATTCATCGGCGCCCCCTCGTAGCGTTATCCCCATTAAGGTTACGCATAACCTTAACTTAGCCTTGGCAAGACGCGAAGAACCCCAGCAACTACGGCCTCGAAGCTGCTTTGCGGGGGGACAGCAGAGGATGTCATTTGTTCCCGCGGGAATCTGCTATGCCAAGGCCTTCCCGGTGACTCTTCTCCCCCACGGGGGGGAATGGAGAGAGGTAATTGTCGGTTGATGATCGCGGATGATGCCCGGGGTTTGGGCTGAAGTTGGGGAAGGCCGATGAACCCCGGGCGTTGCGTTTGCGTTGCAGTCAAGTGACTCCAGTCTCCCACGGACCAAGTTTTCGGTTAGGTGAAAGGGTGCGGGGAAGTCCGAGGGTTGGGATGAATTGATCTGGGGTAGAGACGGTCTGGCATGACATGTTGTTGACGATCGCCGTTGAGGGAGGACCCGGATATGCCTCGGTGATCAGCATGAATTTACGGTTATGTTTAAGCTTGTACGATGGATCTGATAAACATAGATTACGGTTATACGATAAGATACGGAGAGAATGAATTGCACAGTGAAGTCGTGTCCAGTAAAGGTCATCTGCACGGATATCAACACTGTCTAGTTATGAGAAGCATTCACGGAAAAAATGCAGAAGTTATGGTTTGAAATGGCTCTAGAATATTGGAAAATCGTCTATGAATGATACATGAAATCGTTTTAATGCCATAAGCTAATACTCCGACCCAAACTTCCCGTAAATGAGCTCCAAAACACAAAACATTCCCAATGCACTCTACTTCTTCATCCCCATCAACAAGCCCGCAATATTCTCATACGCCGTGAAGACGATACCACCACTAAGAATCAACCGTCCCAAGCGCATAGTACTTCCACTCCAGAATGCTCTCACACCTCCATCACGCAGAACCTGCTGCACAGCCTCGCCCATACCAATACCCTTGGCAGACTGCGATCTCGTCTTGATGGTGTCAAAAGGCTGTGTAGCGTAGACTGTGATGACACCGGCGATAGCGCCGATGCCGAATGTCACGAAGGGGTTCTTGCCGTCGGACTTGAAGGTGTCTTTTAGGATGTTGTAGGAGCCCATGCGGACTCCGGATGTTGCTGATTGCTTGAGGGTGGTGGACATGAGACCGCGGTAGATTTCTCGGACGCCGCGCTCAACTGCTATTGTGCGCAGGGCGTGGAAGCCGCCGTTGAGACGCTTGTTCCCTGAGCGAGCATCGTCAATGCTATGGCCTGTCAGTACTCAACTCTCCATTCAGCAGACGACGGCAGACTTACAGAGCAGTCTTGATTCGTTCTGTGGGTGTAACGACAGTGACACTCTCAACAGCGCCAGCAATCATACCAGCGAGGATATTCGATCCCGGTGAGTGCTTGCCATTGGCATCTGCTAATTGAGCCTTTACAGTGTCAAAAGAGAGGAAGCGAACACCAGCTTTGGCAGCAGTTCCCTGATATCATTAGATCAAATCTGTTAATTCGTTTAAAAAAGGATACTCACAACAATCAATGAAGAGCATCCAGTATAGATTGCTCGAATGCCATCTGAACGAACTGTCTGGCCGATGACGGCAAATGGAGATTTGGAGACGACTACTCCAGCGGGTGCTTGGCGGGCGCTGAGCTGGGCTACTGTCTTTGCCCACTCAAAAGGGTACTAGGCCCGTTAACACTCGATTCTCTACTCCCAGACCGTAAAAGAAACTCACGGTGATTGTGGCCTCAACACCACCTGCAACAGCACCAGCAGCCAGAGAAATACCAGGCGTAATCTTCTTCTTCTGCGCAGGCGCTGTCTGTGCTACAGCCTGCTTAGGCAGCACAGGCTTAGCGATAGGTTGTGTCGTAGCGATGGCGTCCATTTTGGGTTAACTCGGTGAATCCAGGTGAAGAGAAAACGGTCAAGACTTGGCACTGATGACAAACGGAGAGGAATAAATAGAGTAGCGAACCAACAAATTAAACAGCATCTACTAACATTTAAAAGGATAGTCGCGGTTTAATAATAGCAGACTGAAGCCACGGGTTGAGGCTCACGGGTAAACGAGACTGAAAAGTGAAGGGAAGAAAACGGAGAAAATTCAACGCTTTGCCCTTTGGGGTCTACGACCCGCGGATCAACAGTGGATCCGGGTAGAATCGATCAGCTCAGCTTTCTTCCCGTCTCTTCCCGTGCCTTCACAATTCTTCCCTTTTTTCCCTTCCCACGTCCAAGGCTAAAGCACAGAGCGTAACAATGCCCGCAGAGTCCGCGCCTACCCGCGTCCGCAGGCGTGCCACAGAAGCATGCACATTCTGCCGCAAAAGAAAAGTGAGGCCTACTTACCCCTCCCTTACCCCAGTTCCCCCTCACATACTGGTACATGGTATGGTCAGACCGTCAGAGGTAGGGAAGTGAGTTCCCGCGGGACTAACAGTACAACCCTAGATCAAGTGTAACGGCCAGAAGCCAAAGTGCATCAACTGCCAGACATACGAGAAAGACTGCGTCTACGAGCCCGTCCCCGATGTCACCAAGGCAGCAGGCCGCCAGCGCCATCAGCGCACAAAGGCCCGTAGCGTCAAAGCACGCACGGAATCACCCGCCCGCCAGACAAGCGCCCCCGCAGCCTCGTCAAACGGCGACAGCAGCGAAGCAGCGAGCAGTCAACAGGCAGTAACGACAACAACAACAACACGCGATGGAGCTCAACCTCGCCACCAATCCTGGGATCCTTCACCGCGGCCCATGGATTCAGGCGTCGCGAGAGTCGTTGTCCTCGCGAACGGTGAATCGACGTATCATGGGCGCACCAGCGCCCTTTTTGAGGATAATGCGCCGGAGAGACCTGTTGAGCAGGAGGTGCAGCCGCGGATGCCGGATCATTGGGTAGAGCGTGGTCTTATCGCTGAGGCAGCTAAGCAGCGTGGGTACTCACTTTTACTTTATACTTGTAGTTTTTTTGTTAAGCGGTGTGAAACTAATGTGTTTTGTGTGAGATAGGGCAACTGGAGGAGATCCATTTCGCTAAGGGGCAGCTTGACTTTGACGGCGTCGATCCCGACCTGGGGATGCATCTCCTCTCGCTACACTGGAACCGCCAACACCACTCATTCCTCATCACGTACCGTCCCGCCTTCATGCGGGACATGGCGTGCGGCGGGCCATATTTCTCCAAGCTGCTCCTCAATGCTATATACTTTGGTTCATCAAAGTTTAGTCCAAGACTTGAAGTACGCAAGGACGTTAATGATGTTAGGACTGCGGGATGGCAGTACCGTGAGAGGGTGAGGGAGTTGGTGGGAGGGTCGTTGGACAGGAGCGATATCACGACGATTCAGGCGCTGCTTGTCATGACGAATTCGTTGTTTGCGCTGGGTGATGAGAGGAGCGCGGCGTGGTTGTATGCTGGGCTGGCGTTTCGTATGCTCATTGATTTGGGGCTGCATGTCGACTTGACAAATTCGCATCAGTTCTCTGATGAGGATCTTGAGATACGACGGCGTGTATTCTGGGGAGCTTTCGGTATGCAACTTTAACGTGTCGATCAACAAATACTAACATGAATAGTGGTTGATAAGATTCAGAGTCTGTATCAAGGTCGTCCCGTCACCCTTAAAGAAAACGACGCCATGGTTCCAATCAAGTTCATCGATACATACTCTGAGCTCGAATTCTGGCAACCTTTTGCGTACTCGACGTCAAAGAACAACTACGCTGGTTCACCTGCTTACAGCATCTCAACATTCACTGCGCTCTGCAAATTGTCTATCGTCATGAGCGATGTCATGAGCACCATATACACCGTTCGAACAACAGACCAAAGTCCAGCTGAGCTGTCGAAAGTGTTGGATAAGCTGCAGAAGAAGTTACGAGATTGGCATACAGCTCTACCGGATCATCTCAAGCCTGAGGTTGCGAATGTACCTGATGCTACAATCCCTCCACCTCACGTTCTCAGTCTTCAGTTAGTCTATAATCTCCAGAAACCCATACTTGATTACTGACCCCCTAGTGCAATGTACCACGTCCTCGTCATCCTCCTCCACCGCCCCTTCGTCGCAGACGGTCATCTCTACAACACATTCCGCTCCATATCCGTCGACTCAGTGATCAAATGCTCAGCCGCCGCCTCCAGCATCTGCAGTCTTCTACGCGCCTACCACCGCGCCTTCTCCGTCCGTCGCGCCCCCTACCTAATCTCCTACGCAACCTACGTCGCCGCAACAATCCACTGCCGTATCGCCGCCAAAAACGGCAAAGGCTCCGCTGCCTACGTCAACTTAATGACATGCCTCGCCGTCTTCAAAGAAAACCAAGAGACTAATTCCGCAGTGCAAAAAGCCGCTGTTATTATCCACAGGCTCATGAGCAAGTACGGCGTTGTCGTTGATGACATCCCCGATGACGCGCTTGAAGCTGAACCGGCGACTAAGTCGCGTGATCAACAGCCTCAGCAGCAGCAGCAGCAGCGGGTACAAGCGCAGATTGGGTATGAGGGGCTAGAGAACACGGGGAGCGCACAGACGGAAACGTCGCCGAATCAGGAAATGCAACCAGTCGAACTGAGCGGTAGCGCGGTGCCGTCACCGGGTTCAGACTGGATCAACATCGATGGCATCATACAGAGCTTCCTGCGCGAGGGCGACTTCAACGGCAGCAGCAGCGAGCCAACCATGTACGGGCAGTACCCCCAGAAAATACCTCAGGTCGACGGGGAGCACTATCTCCACACATCGACTGCGAATCAACAGCCTGTCTACTTCCCCCAGGGGTTTCCCGCGGGAGGCCTGAACAGTTTTGCTGCTGCTCCCGTGCCTGGGGCTGGGGACATTGAGGGTGGGAATTCATGGCAGCAGACGAGCTTCTGGCCGGCGAATCAGGATGCTGCGTTTTTGGAGGATCCGATTTTCGGGTTTAATGGGTCGAGTACGGGTGAGTTTCAGTTCATGGGGAGATGAGACTTCGCCACTCTTCCCGCTTGATTTTCCATTCCCGCGGGATACTTTTGGTGAGACGGGATGTTTTCATGGGGCAGACGGGAGGCCAAGAGCTCGCCTCCCACGGCATCTCCAGTTTTTCTTCCCTGCTAGAATCACTCGGAGTGTTATTCCCCGGCATCGCCAATGCCGAGCTCAATTACATTACGAGCGAAAAATGGCGATTCCAAGGCGAAACCACGAGTTATTTAACTCTTGCCATTTCGTTACTCTCCCAGTCTCGATCACGTAATTTGCAATCAATACTCAATTCACAATGGCTATCGAAATCGAAACTCCCCAGGAACACTATCCTACCCGCCACGCCCTGTCCTGCGTGCTAATGCGCGCCGGGACATCAAAGGGCCTCTTCATCCATCGGAAAGACCTCCCCGAGAAGGAATCCGAATGGGGTCCACATCTCATCTCAGCATTAGGTTCGCGAAACAACGATGCTAAGCAGGTTGACGGCGTTGGCGGTGGTTCATCTACCACATCAAAGGTCGCTGTGATTTCACTGTCGAACCGTGAAGATGCCGACGTCGACTTTACTTTTGTGCAAGTCGCTGTTGGTAAAGAATCAGTGGATTTCTCAGGAAACTGTGGAAATATGAGTTCCGGTGTTGGACCTTTCGCTGTTCAGGAGAGGCTTGTCACACCAAAGCCGGGACAGACGGAAATTGATGTTAGGATCTTCAACACCAACACGAGCAGAATCATCGTCGAGACTGTTGAGTTGGATCGTAACGGTGATTTCAAAGAGGATGGCGACTTTATCATTCCTGGTGTCAAGTCACCCGGCAGTGAAGTCAAGTGCTCTTTCGTCGATCCCGCCGGTAGCATGGCGGGAAGCTTGCTCCCCTCTGGCCAGAAGCAGCAGTGGCTCAACGTCGACCCTTCATCATTATTACCTGAGATTGCACCCTTTCAGATCCGCGCTACTCTCATCGACGCGGCGAACCCGTTCGTCATGATCAGCGCAGCTGATTTCACAGCCATCCTCGGCGCCAATGCTGCACCAGAGACACAGCACGCTTTAGTCGAAGCGATTCGATGTCAAGGTGCTGTAGACATGGGTTTGGCAACGAGCACAAAGGTCGCTGGCCTCACCCGCGGCACACCCAAGATCGCTCTTCTCTCTTCACCTACACACCGCGCCAACAACAAGACTCCCGATATCTACGTGCAGTCCTACTCTATGGGTCTTCCTCACCCAACACTCCAACTCACTGGCGCTGTCTGTCTGGGATCAGCAGTTAGTATCCAGGGTACTATCGCCGCAGACCTATCTGCTACACCTATTACCGATGGCCCTCCTACGCCTGAGCGTACACCATCACCTGATATGCAGGGAGAGAGGAAGGAGACGTCCAATACGAGACAGATTATTATTGAACATAGTAAGGGTACCATTCCTGTTCTTGTTAAGAAGAATGGGGAGGATGGAATTGAGAGCTGTGCTGTTTCGCGAACGGCAAGAAGACTGTTTGAAGGACGCGTTTGTTATTACTTGTAAGGATTAAATAGTCACAGCGTTTGTTTAGAGCATGTATGATATCACGTCAATTGAGTCACAATTTGAACGATGAGTTACTTATGTTGAGTCTAAACTATCTGTGACTTCCATCCTCCTGATGCTTCGAAGAGTTTTCCTACTGCTTGACTCACTACTAGAAGCTTTCTATCATGATACCTAGGTGCAACGAGGGATAGACCAATCGGCATTCCGTTTTCACTAGCGAATCCGGGGATGTTGATGACGGGATTGTGTAGTGCCTAGAGATGGGTCAGTCAAAGCAGGTTCCATGGGAAATGTTATACACACTGTCCAGATCAAATTGAACGCAGCACTTCCAGTAGCTTCAATACCCTTCGGCGCCTCATCCGGCACACTCGGCACCAACACAGCATCATACTTACCCAACATCTCATCCACGATAGGTCTCGCCGCTGCAATCTCATCGAAAGCCTTGATCTGCGCAGCTCTAGAAATCTTGAGCCGGTTCTCAACATGTCCAACCAACTGATCTGCAATTTGGGTCTTATCGACCCTATACTCAGGCACAAAGGCTGTTCTTCCATCGGTGTTGAAGACAATGGAGTGCCATTTCGGTAAGTCTTGCAGATGTTGGGGAAACTCAATCTCGTCAACTGTGGCGCCGCTTGATCGGAGGAGTTCGACGGCTTTATCCATTGCCTTGATAAGACCGGGGCCAGCTTGGGGCCAGACCATTGTTTTGCATATCGCAAACTTGCCGCTATTGACGGAATACTCTTGGTTGGGCGACTCATCATCTTCCAATGCGAATACATCAGCGAGCAAGTTTAGATCCTCCACGGTCCTCGCATAAATGCCAATAGTATCAAGAATCAACGAGAATACTTTCTGTCCTTCCCTCGAAATTGAGTTCCACGTTGGTTTGAATCCGTAGATACCGTTGAAAGAGGCCGGACGAATGGTACTTCCTCCGGTCTGTGTGCCGAGACTGATGGGAGCTTGGAAGTCTGCTACTACTGCTCCAGATCCTGATGATGAACCTCCAGGTGTACGGGAACTGTCATGTGGGTTTGTCGTCTGAGGTCCTTGGGTAGTAGCTGCGAATTCAGTCGTGGTCGTCTTGCCTAGGATGAGAGCGCCGGCTTTGCGGAGGATGATGATGCTGGCTGCGTCGACTTGGGGTGCATCGTCTTTGTAGATGGGTGAGTTGAACTGCGTTGGCATATCTGACATGTCACAGTTAGCTAATCAATATTTTGCCTGGTTTCCTCTGGTTACTTACCCTTTGTGTAGATGACATCCTTGACCGCAATCGCAACACCGTGCAAAGGTCCTCGTTCTTCTTGCGGGACAGCATCCAATTTCCTAGCTTGTCCAAGCACTTGGTCAGGATTCAAGTAAGCCCAAGCCTTCACGACTGGGTCCCGCTCTTTGATGCGTCCCAAGAGCGACTGCGCATACTCCTCTACCGTCAGCTGGCCATCTCGGATCTTGGCGGCCACGTCAGTTGCCGAGAGTTGATACAGTTGGACCAGCATGATGAAGAACGTCAAACTGCTCTTGCTGAAAATAATTTAGACGATTGAAGACTATCTCACGAAGATGCTGTTCTTATGGAGGATGACATAACGCCTCAAAGACCTGACGGATAATTATTCCCGGGACCGGCCTCCGATCGGCTTACTGGTCTTATCAGCTTATCAGCGGTCGGTATATTTGCATCCGATGCGGAGAGGTGGGTCCGGCGAACGAACTTGGCCGATGGAGATAAGCTGACGGGACGGGAACTCTTCCTGGCGCTTGTGGTGAGGGTTTGGTCAGACGAGAACCCTTGATGAAGCTCCATGGAATACACAGAGGTAGACTTGGAAGACAGAGCAAAACATCCCTCTGTTGGTAAGGGCTCAGACATGTTTCACAAGGACAACATCAGGAACAGGCTCAGTTGCTTGAAAGAGTGTGAGAACCATTATTAATACTAACTATCGGGTACTGTCAACCAAGCCATGTGACTCAATTCGGCATTTACGATCTATGTCCATTTCATTGCTCACAGCGACGAATCATCTGCCTTTGCATTCACCTCTCCGACAGTCTTGTCCGCAGAAGGTGATTCTTGAGCATAGATGACCTGTCCCTCCCTCTCATCCTCATAGAAGCCCTCTCTACCATCTTTAGCCAGCCACTCCCAGGCCTTAGCCGTTGCGCGGCCAGTAGGGAATACACGGATATTGACGAACTGAACGCCGATTGTGTAGACAACTCCAGCAGTGACGAATGTAAGAAGCCAACCCATCATGTACATATACCGCGATGCGTCGGAAAGAAGATGGGGCTGATACTGTCCAACAAGGCCGGGTAGTCCCATGGTAGTTCCCCCGATCCAAGCAAAGCAGCCAACCCAATTGACGCCGGACCAGAAGTGGTAAAGACCATGCTTGCTTCCGTCGTAGCATGACGGGACGTGGATGTTGCCTCTCCGGACGTAGAAGTAGTCGACGATGATGACAGCGCACAGAGGTGCCATGAAGATGTTGTAACTACCAAGGAACGACAAGAAAGCTTGAGCATTCGCCATAAGCTTCCACGGCACAACACAGATTCCCAGAATAGCACAGACAATCTGCCCTCTTCGGATAGTGAGCCATCTCGGGAAGAGACCAGTCATATCAGACCCAAAAGGAATCGAGTTGGCGCCAAAGTTGGTCGCAAAGACACCAAGCAAAAATGCCAAAGCGATGAAGAAGACTCCCGCCCGAGCACCGGCATTCCAATGATGATCAAGAATAGAGTCAAGTAAATCCCAGATGTTCCAGTACGCCTCTCCATAAACAGTCTGCATAGACGCCGTCGACGAAAGACCAAGGAAGAAGACGATGACAGAGGATACAAAGACGCTAACGCCCTGAAGAGGGCCTGCATCGCGTGTCTTTTGGCAATATCGCGCTAGATCAGGCTGATTAACCAACATGGGCGATAATCCACCCATGATGACGTTGATACCAGACATGATACTCCAGCCGAGAGGAGTCGTGGAAGCAGCTGCCTCGGCTTCCTTAGACGCCATGTTCATGCCGTTTAAACCACCGCCGTTGGCCATGCACCATCCGAAGATGGCGAATGCGGCGATTGGCATGGTGAAGCCTTTTACTGTGAAGACGTAGTGGATGTTTCTTGGATGAACCCACATCTATAAAGGTTAGCATTTTTCATTTTTAAAGGGTCTGTGGGGTGCGTACGAATGGGAATTGCATGAGCCAAACGAGGAAGAAGGCGAGAAGAACTTTTGAGGAGATGTCGGCGTTTTCGCTGAGGGTGTTGGTGAAGTTTTGCCAAGAGCTGCCGAAGATGCAGCGGAGCATTACTGAGAGGATCGATCCGCCGTAGAAAGTCTGGATTCTGTGTTGCTGTTAGGATTGATGGTGGTGTGTTAGGGGAAGGGGGGTTACGTACCCGTACCAAACGATGCAGACGATGGCTCGGATGAAGATGAAGAAGTATGCGCCATACATTCCCATGCTGGATCGAGCGAGTACGGGACTATTTGTTGCATTAGTGTATGTGCAGAAGGTGGACGGGTGTAGGTTACTTACAAACCAATATGGTATTGGACACCGGGCCTGGCCATGCAGATGACTACCAGCGACGCGAGCAATGCGCCAAGAACACACGAGACGAACGATTGCTGCCAGGTCTATTCCCAAGTCAGTTTCGTCACAACTGCAGAGTCAATCAGAGAATTGTGTACTTACCAATCCAACAGCAATGAGCGATGAACCAGTGTTCCATCCTGTAAGACTAAACTGGTTGGAGAACCAGTACAGCGGCAAATTATACCTGCTTCAATCAGTATGGCACTCATATATTCTTTCCAATGAAGAATTGACTTACCATGTCCAATTTCGATGCTCTGGGGGCGTAGGTTCAAGATCTTTATTCGACCATCGCTCATTGCCAACTCTCATCTGACCATCCGCCGTATCAGATGTCTTGACAAAGTTGACAAAAGCTTCTTTCGATCGAAACGGAGCTGTGAGCTCGCTCCTAGATGGGATGTTCACCATGATTGAGATGCCTTTGTTTCTTGTCGTGATGCCTCAGTCTCTTGAACAGTGTCTCAATATTCGTCATTTACAAAATTGGGATCTTCTTCATTCATATCTAATATCCAGCCTTACATCATGATCCCCAATCTCCTCCCAAGCCTTAGCTGATGTAGAGTCACAGCGTCTATCAGTACTCCATCGGGTACTTTTCTCCCGACGATTACTCACGTTCCAGTCCCAGTGGCGTCGTCCCTGAGTCGCACCGGATAAAAGGCGGGGATGGGCCGTCTGATAAGAAATGAAGCCAATGAGGGTTAGTTATCATTGCTCGACATCAAATGGCGATGTTCACTATGTAACGCTACAGGGGGCTAGTTTGGTCTGGGCATAGATAAGGTTGCCCGAAGATAACGGGTCCACAGGCAGACAACGTGTGCTGATTCTGGGGTCTGGGGAAATAATTCTCTTTTTCTTGGGTCTTATCTGAATTTGTGATTGTTTATTGTGATCGGCTTCGTTGAACCGAAATTTTGGATGAGAGCAGTGCGTTTTGCATGTGAGTCAATATCATGGTTTTGCAGCAATCAAGAACATCACAGCGGATGGGAGCTACCGAGTGGCTGGTTCACGAGTCATAGTTCCTAGGGCTGGTGACAATCATCTTGTTTTGCAATATGTCACTTGAGAAACTAATAATCTCTTGGGGAGGCTGAAATCGGCATTGACGTATCATGATGCAGAACAAACAACATGAGAACTATGGACGACAGCGGAACTGCCACTGAAGACCGGTTCCCAGTACGTCTCGATGGTCTTGTAAGTAAGCCTCAATGACATCCAGACCAGTGTCACTGATACCCTCAGGGTTCCATTGGAAGACAATCCGACACTGCTCCAGGTCGCAAGGGCCGCGTAGCACTGGCCTGCAAACGATGCAAGAGACGTAAACAGCGGGTAAGTCAGCCTTACACCCCCCTGGACAGTTATACTCACAAGGAGCTCTAGTGCGATGGCTCGCATCCAACGTGCAAGTCTTGCGAAAGAGTAGGTACTCCATGTATTTACGAGAGAACAATCCGGCCGCAATACCCTGGCGGCAAGACGTTATACATCAATGCTCTTGAGGAGCGTATCGCATTCCTTGAGGCAAGATTGCCAGATCATGCGCAAGATCATTTTGAGACTCTGGCGCCTTCTTCTGTTGTTGATGGTCAAGAAAATGATGTTGTCAATGTGCAGACTTATCCTGAGTCTTCGTCATCGCATCGAGGTTCAGTATCTGAAGATCTAGATGGCTATGAACGCAATTCCATCATTGATGGCGTCGCGTACCTCTCACTTTGCGCCTCCGGTACCGCAGAAGCAACACCCGATCCATCATATCTGGGCTCAAGTTCGGGCGCTGCCATCGCTCGAATGATACAGCGATCCATCTTTCACAACTCCAGGAATGGCATCACTCGCCCAAGCAATTTCCCAAGACAACCCAATCCCTCTGTCGACCCATATCTTGAAAGCTTAGCACCTACATTACATCTTCACCCTGGCGAGCCATCCCACGGCTTCCCTTTCCCAGACGAAGCTCGTCATCTCTTCGACATATTCTTCGATCGAATGCACACCCGATGGCCAATCCTAGACAGGAAGAAATATACAGAGCTTTTCGAACGTCAATATCAGCAGGGTGCTCTATCCATAACCCAAAGAAGTATCATGCATCTCATCTACGCTATCACCGCGCGTTTTGAACAGCTTACACGCAAGCCATCGCAAGTCGATCCTGAGAAGCACCTCCTAGCAGCGATTGAACCGATGGATTATATCTTAGAACAGCATAACCTTGCTACCGTTCAGTTCCTACTGTTACTAGCTGTTCACGGCCAGAGATCGCCTTATGGCGCTGGTGCTTGGAGTCAAGTCCGCTATGCGGTTTCGCTCTGCATTGAGCTTGGTTTACATCGTGAGCGGCAAGGACCGCCACCTAGTGCTGATATAGCGAGAGACTTGGAGATTCGTCGAAGGGCGTTTTGGTCGTGCTATTGTCTGGATCGAGGTACAAGTGTAGTACTTGGAAGGGCATTTGCGATATCTGACAGAGACATCAATGTTTCGGTAAGTTACCCTCCCCTGCAATTGGAGTTACCTTCTGACACGAGGTAGATGCCGAACCCTGGACGAGAATATTGGGACTTGACGCATGCATCTTCGCTGGGCGATGATCATAAAGTGGAGTGGTGTAACATCGAACCCTTCATCCACATCATCAAGCTCGAGAAGATCCAGTCGCGCATTCACCGCACTGTCTTTAGGGTCGATAAGGACATATTCTCTGGTCCAGTCGAAGATCGCGTCAAGTTGGATCAGAAGATGGCGTCTATACGAGCGGACCTCGACAGATGGATTCAGACGACGCCTCAGTCGCCGAAAGATAATGGCAAGATCACTTGGCTCTACGACCCTGAGAGTACAAACCAAGATGCCGGAGACTTTTACAGTCTGTGAGTAACTTCCTTTCATAGGGTTTTTGCGTACAGGACTAATGGCAGTAGCCAATATCACAAAGCAGTCTTGGCCCTCTTCACAGTCTTACTTCCCTCTCTAGCCACGACCGATCCCCGGTTCATCACAACAGCACGATCAGCTGCATGTGTCTGCATAGCATACAAACGACTGAACCAACAAAGGACTCTGACATACACCATGATCTCTCTTCACAGTTGTTTCGTCGCCGGACTCACTCTGATGTACTGTATCTGGAAGGACAAGAGTCTGTTCAGCTATCACGTCGTCGAGGCTACGCAGGCATGTTCCCAGAGCCTCACTGTATTTGGCGAGAAATGGGCAGGCGCTGTAAAATACCGCGATATTTTTGATGCCCTTTCAGGTAGTCTTTTGAAGACTCTCATGAGCCCCGGTGGATTGTCTGGTGATACGGGAATGGGTGCGCATCCGACTCCCCCTTTGCAGACCAAGTTTGACCGGCCAAGCTTCAGCGCCAGCCCAGGATTATCATCGCATCAGCCAAACTCCACCTTACAGACCAGCAATGAGACGGACGATATCACTATGCGCGGTCTTGTCTCTAACGCCGTTAAAGAGGCTTTCATGGAAGTTGATGAGGAAGCACCTGGTGGTTGGCATGGCTGGCACATGTGGAACGAGATGCTAGGCGAAGATCCTAATGCCTCAGAACTGTCCACGTCCAATGTTTTGTCTGGAGCGGCGAAGGGCTGTAAGGATGTTTGGAACTTGTCGCAAGGAGACTTGGACCTGAGTAGAGGTTGGGACTTTAGTGGACAGTGAACTTCTTGCATGAGCTATCATCGAATAACTACAAAACATGGGCTACTCGCACTATTTTTACTGCCTTCATTGAAGCTACTAGCGCCATTCGGCCTCCGGGAAATGCGGATCAAGGGCATGCGACTGATTATGAATCATCTGTCCAACTACTCTATCATGCCAATTGACCCTTCTTGTAAGGAAACTGCTCCCTAAAAGCCTCAGCAATCTCCGTCCTCGTCGCAACCCAAACACCCTCCTTCTGCGCAATATACTCCACGAAATCCTTCAAAGCCTTAAACCGTCCTGGTCTTCCGATAATACGACAATGCAAGCCAATAGTCATCATCTTAGGTTCCCCCGCCTCTCCCTCTTCATACAGCACATCGAATGCATTCTTGAGATGGGTGTAGAAACTGGTAGAGTCGCGAAAGCCGGTGACAACGTGAAACTTGAAATCATTGCAGTCGTAGCTGTACGGAACCATCAGACAGCCCTTTGGATTGGGCTTTTCTCGCTCGATGGGGAGATCAATCCAGTATGGTACGTCGTCGGCGTATGTATCACTTGCCCAAACGAGCTCTTCACCCATTTCTTCGTAGATTTGGGGGATTAGAGTGCGGCTGTGCGGCGAAGGACGCCCGTAGTACCATCCCTTAGGTGCATATCCCGTCAGGCTCTTCAAACTGGTGATGCCCTTTTTGATGTACTCCTTCTCCTTTTCAACAGACCAGTCATGATGATCTACCCAGCGGTAAGCGTGAGAAGCTACATCGTGACCCTCTTCGACGCAGCGAGTAGCTACTTCAGGCTGCTGCTCAACAGCTTGTGCAACAGCGTAGAGAGTGAACTTCATCTTGTGCTGGTTGAAGAGCTTGAATAATCGCCAGAAACCAACGCGGGAGCCATATTCGTACTCTGATTCGCCGTTGAGGTCGCGCTCGTTCATGCGTGGTGTTGTAGGGTGTTCCCGGAGGTTTGTTTCTGAGACTCCATCACCACTTTGAACACAGCGCTCACCACCCTAGTGACACGAGGGTTAGCAGGGAAGATATAATTATCGTGTTACGTGTATGCAGTTAACTTACCTCTTCGTAATTGATGACGAATGATACCGCGATCTTGGCGTTGTTAGGCCACTTCAACCCAACTAAACCCTTCTCTCCATATCCCTTAAAGTCGCGATCATAGCCGTAATCGGGGTGCGAGGCGAAAGTGGTAGGCATGATAGGCAATAACACTAGACAATGACAATGAAACTCTTGGATCAACACAGTTAGACAGTGGACTGATGGCTGAGCTATAAGCAAGCTGTATCGGTGCCTTATCTCAACGCCGGCCAACTTATTGCGAACCCTTCGGCGAATTTTGGGCCGACCTCTCCTTCGACCTTCCTATATCCGACCGGGTCAGGAAAACGCCCCTAGCGCGGGGTCATGAGTCGTGTTTGTGATAAGGAACGCGGGGAAGATAACGGAGGTTGCATCATGGCTGGAGACGATAAGCTCTTGGTTGATCCCGGTTATTCCCGCTTATCACTCAATGTTCCACGATAAGGCCATACAGGAATGGAAACGGAGAGGGTCTGTCAATATGTGTAGGGTAAGTGCAGCAGAATGCTGAATTAATGGGATGAAGGGTAAATTACAGTCGTGATAGGGAACGATAAAGCAATTTTAGCTTTCTTAACAAGCTAGAGCTCTTTCTAACTACAGTTTACAGTAGCTTTCTTACCTGTATAAGAGGAATGCAGGTGTTTTGATCATTGTGACAATCTGTTGCTGAAGCCTCATGCCGAACGTACATTGAATTGGGTGACAGTGCATGAACTCAACTTCCGACAGGTACTTTGTTTTTAGTGTGGGTACCATCAATATTCAAGTATCTCGTCTAGCAGGGATCTTGAGACTACTGCGCTAACAGAACGACATGAGAGCAGACGTATCTTGTGTATCGTTCGAAGTACTATCAATAGTCCCTTATCTATTGACATTCTGTCTTGTCCCCACCAAGTTTCGCGTCGTCTCATTGATGACCAGGCCGTCTTCAATCAACGCGTTTTCCTTTCACAACCAACAATTCTTTTTAGACAATAGTAAAGAACAACTGACAAAAACTTTTATTTCCTGTAATCATTCAAGGAAGGTCTATATCTATCGCTGCGCTTTTTCGAGATCAACCTGCCCAGGTCTCTCATCCTCCGTCATCTCTCGATCTGTCGAACCCGACGCGTCCCCAGTTTTCGCTGGCGATTTGAGGCTCGTGTTTCCAACCCAGAACGTCAGAACCAGACTTAATCCCGTGCATACCGTAAAGAAGAGGAATGTGTAGTACAGACCCTTCATGTACGCATTTAGAATAATATCCCGATCCTGCTGCGACAAGCCCATACTGCTCAACGAGTATGTCGATGACGTCAGCTGAGCGATCGTGTCGTTGGACACGATACCTCTACCACCAAGCTCTTTGTTCAGCGTGTTTGATAGAATGACGCCTGAGATGACTACGCCAAACGCTCCGCCGATCGTGCGGATAAAGTTTCGCAAACCAGTCGTCACTGCCCTGTCCTCGCTGCGACCATTCGCGTACATCCCAACGAGCGTAGGCTGTAGAGTGAACCCAATACCCGTGCCCTCAACGATGAGAATGCCAATTAGCGGCCCCAGCTTCGTTTCACGATCGAAAATAAGCGTGAGGCCATTTCCAAGCGTCCATAGAGCGAAACCAGCTAGTATACAGTGCATGTAACTTCCCACGCGACTCATGTACTGCCCCGAAAGGATAGACGTGAGTGATGTTGGGATGACCACCGCTAAGATCAGAGCACCGGCTACCAACGCGTCATATTCAAGTACCGATTGGAAGTACAGCGGTAAATAAAAAAAGTTGCCAAAGTAAGCCAAACCCGTCAAGAAAGACTGCAGGTACAGCGCCCAGCAATGAGGTGCGCGATAGAGTCGAAGAGGCATGATTGGCAGTTTTGCCAACTTCCATTCGAACAGAACGAAGAGGACGGCTAGAAAGATACTGATGATGACGGTGGCAATGAAGAAAGCTGATGTCCAGGCATATGTAACGCCTCCTCCAGATATGGGGATCAGAAGTAGTAGTGTCGATGCAATGTTGAGAACAATGCCTCCGTAGTCAATCTTTTTGATCTTCACCATGTATTCTCCTGATCGATGCTTGAGAGGGAGGAAGAACCAGATAATTGCTGTAGTAGGTAGAGTGATGATGGGTATCATCCAGAAAACCCATCTCCAAGTCGCAGATTGAACGATCGCGCCGCCTAAGAAGGGTCCGACGCCGTTTGCAAGGGCAATGATGGCTCCTAACATACCTAGTTCCCGTTAACCAAAGCTCGATAGGCATGTGTATAAAAACTCACCTTGATAATACCCTCGATTTTGCAGTGAAGTGATATCACTCACGATAATCATGACCAAGCTATTAATCCCCCCACCACCAACACCAGCAATCGACCTGAAAACATACAACTGCACCGGCGTCTTTGCAAAACCACAAGCCAAATCGCCGACACCCATAAGAAACAAACAAAGCAAAAGCATATTCTTCCGGCCAAAAATATCCGAAAGTCGGCCGTTGATCAGCTGAAATGCCGTTGACGCTATCAAAAACGAAGTTCCGATCCATGACGTTGAAGTTCCTGTTTTGAGCTCGCCGGCTACAGAAGGCGTAGCAGTTGATACGCTCGTTTGGTCGAGGAACGATACGAAGAGGCATACTGATAGGGCGGTTATGGAGATTAGGAGGCGTTTGCGGGGGAGATCGCTGTTGCGTTGGCCGCCTATGCTTTCGGCATCGCTTTGGTCTACTATTTGTGTGCTGGAACCGCTGTCGGCATTGGCTATTTGTGTTTTTCCATCATCGGTGAGCTGAGATGGTATCTCGTCCTTTGTGATTTGGTCGGAACACGCTTGCGATGTGTTTAAATCCTTAATATGGCGACTCATGATGGTGATGAATGGGGCACTATCGTGTCTCTTGCCTGGAATCAGGTTGTCCGGGTACAAGAGAAAGGAAGAGGGTTGATCACCTGCACTGAAGTCCTTGTATTTTGACACGCAATAACCTCCACCTAGGGAAGAAACGATGATCAATTTTGCAATGTCATCATCAAATTCTCCAGCTCGCATAATTTCCCGTCAGGAACCATTATTCCCGAATCCCCCGCCTTGTCTTCATTCGACGAGACACGAGAGCACTCGCAAAGGTCCCCGTCGGCCAAGAATGTCCCTGTCGGGAATAAAGCGGCTGGTGCAGAGATGTTTTGTATCGGCATCTTCTGTTCCGACGTCTGGATAAGTTTTCCGGATGATTGCGATAAGGGTGGATATACCCACCGAGGAGTTAGTGGTGGGGATGATGAATGAATGGGTGGGTGATTGGGACGCATATTTACTGCAGGGGGTTCGATACCATCATGACACTCTTTTCAACACTGTGGTTCTTGCGATACCTGTTTCGAAAGCTAATCGTATCGAAAAAAGAGTCTTTGTGGACAGAGACATCATGTCGCGACTCTTTGAGCCATTGGCCGTTGGGTCAACTCCACTGGAGCACCGAGTTGTTATGGCACCTCTGACCAGGTACCGCTGCGACGATAATCATTGCCCAACTTCCATGACAAGAGGTCAGTAGTAACAAGACAAGCCATTAAACTATGTTCAATCATCAAAGCTAACTGGAGGAATAGAATACTACGAACAACGGGCATCAACACCTGGTACGCTCATCATCAGCGAAGCAACCTTCGTATCCGAAAGCACAGCTGGTTCCGACAACGCACCTGGAATCTGGTCCGACGCTCAAGTCACAGCGTGGCAAGATATAACCAAAGCCATTCACGCAAAGGGCTGCAAAGTCTTTTGTCAACTCTGGCATCAAGGACGAGCTGGCAACCCTGATGTTCTCCAGAAGAAGGGCTATCCTCTTCTTTCCAGCAGTGCTGTCCCGGCTGATCCATCGATGGCAACTCCCCAACAAATGACAGAGGATGATATCCAGACTACTATAGAGAACTATGTCTCTGCTGCGAGAAATGCCATTGCAGCAGGTTTCGACGGCGTTGAGATCCACGGTGCGAATGGGTATCTGCCTGATCAGTTCTTACAAGACACTTGCAACAAGCGCACAGATCGTTGGGGAGGAACTATCGAAAACAGAGCTAGATTTCACATCGAAGTCACAAAAGCCGTCATCGCAGCTATCGGAGCCGATAAGATTGGGATGCGTCTCAGTCCATACAGCGATTTTCTAGGCATGCTCATGGACGACACAGATCCTCAGTTCCACTACCTTACCGAGCAGCTCAAACCACTTGGTCTAGCGTACCTTCATCTCATAGAAGCACGAATTCGCGGTAACGACGATGCTGATTGTGGTGGTCAACGGACAGTTAAGTGGATTGTTGAGCTGTGGAACAATACTTGTCCTGTGATCTTGTCGGGCGGCTTCAAGAGTGATTCAGCTAAGACTGCCGTGGATGAGATGTACAAGGGGTATGATGTGTTGATTGCGTTTGGGAGATATTTTGTGGCTAATCCGGATCTTGTGTTTCGTTTGAAGACGGGTGTTGGGTTGGAGGGGTATGATAGGACGTACTTTTATACCCCCAAGATAGCGAGGGGGTATACTGACTATGCGTTTAGTCAGGAGTTCCTGAGTAGGAACACAGCAAAGGCGTAACCTATATTAATAAAGTTTTGAGAAGTTTGCATCAGCATCATTAGCAGGCCGGTGAATCGGTCTTGATCTGTTTGATCTTTCTGTGAAGTGATGCCCTAGATGTTCGGTTGACAGCTCAATAGACTTAAGCTTCTGACCTATTCAAACAAGAAAACCCAGAGAGCTCATCAGACGGAAGTAGCTGGTGTAACGGTTATAGAAGCGATGGCTCCCTCGTCACGAAGACGAATAAACTAATCGTGATGTGATGAACACGGGTACCGAAGTTGTACAATGTAGCCATGTTCTGAAGAGCACAGGATAACAGTATCACTACGTTTGAGGGTGAATCTATGTTTAAGATACTATCGCGTGGCCCTTCGCCACTGTAACTAGTAAAGTTGTACGACATAGACGTCCTGTTCTTATAACGACAGTTAGTAAAGCGGCCATAATATGGTACGTGAAGATGACACCAATACAAGTTTATAGCAAACATATAATGCATACGTTGAGCATATTTCTTCCTAATGTCGAATTTCAACGAACAGAAGGTAGTGTGTATCCTTGTTGTAGTGACTGGATCACGAACAGCCAACAGTATAAATAGCGAATCTCTCGCAGCATACAACTCAGCCCTTTAAACCATTCAATAACTCTAATATCAAGAAAACAGGCTTCTAAGATATTAATTACCTATCATAAACAGATCAAGATGTGCCAAATGGAAACCACCGAAGTCAAGCCTGCGGCAGGCACAGATCGCGTCCTCGTCACTTGTTGCGAGTGGAGAACCTTTAGGAGAAAGGACGGGAGTACGTATCGCAGGATAGTTCAGGACTGTGGCTCTTGTAACTGCATTTACTCTATCAACTAAATTCCGCAGAAATAAGCCTGAATAGGGTCGGAAGGACTGTGCATGGGAAATGGCATTGAGTTGACATGGCTGTATGATGAAAAGGAGGCTAAGAATTGGTGTTTTGAGGAGGTCAGGTGGAGGCCGGATGAGAGGGGGCATCTGAGGATATAACCATAGCTAGGGTGTAAATAAGAAAAGTCTTGTTCATGGATTATTTACAGATCTGAGGATTTGAGAAGTGTCTTCGCCCGCTGCGGCTTTTAAGCCTCAGGCGTTGCCAGCATCTGTGATAAGCCCCCTTCGACAGCACATCCGCAGTACAACAGCACAACTGTAACAAGGCCTATATGACCAGGATGCTTTTTAACAGACACAAGCCATGGAACTAGAGTGGGCAACCGTAGCAGCCACGCTATAAGTCGAGTAATTATGCAGACCGTGAATTGTCATCCAATCGGGATTGTCTCCAGCAAAGCATCAACATTATTAATCCGATAGCTCGGCGATATGTACAACTCCAACCCATCCACCCAGAACTAGATACAAGAACGTCCAATATCACATGGGACTATCCCACGAGAGCGAGGGCAAGAGGGAGGGCATACATGAGGATCTCACCGACCATGAAGCTCTTGCCAGCAACATTGGGCTGGCCGTCGCTGCCGGAGACACTTGATGGTGTTGAACCCTCGTCGCCGGTGCCCGAGGCGCTTTCAGAAGCACCTCCACCTGAGCTGTCGCCATCGCCTGAGCCACTTCCGCTTCCACTGCCACTGCCACTGCCACCTCCACTACCGCCTCCGCTGCTGCCACCACCAGAGCCGCTATCACCAGAGTCATCACCATCATCCCCAGAACCTCCACTACCACCCCCAGAGCCACCACCGCTCCCCCCTCGACTCCCTCCACTAATAGCACTCCTAATATTCGCATCCTGAATCGTAACCTGCACTGGCATATCCCCCGCCTTATGAATAACATTGACCTTCTGATCCAGCGCAGCCTTGAACTTGTCACTCGAGATACTCTCCTCTTCATCCCCAGTGCCCAAAAGCTCCTTATCATAGATGGTCAAACCGTCAATGAGCATTTGTAAGCGGTTACCGGACTTGACGCCTTTCTTGAGGTCTGCGATCTTCACGGAGAGAACGACGCGCATGTCTTCGCCCTCGGGGACGTCTTCGTCGCTTGTGGGCGGGAGATCGCACTTTGCTTCGGCGTTGGGAGGGGGTTTGAGGATGCTGAGGGATTTAGTATTTATTCAATAAACGGGAGGATTAGGGGGGTCTTACACGACAGTTTTGTCGCCTGCACCTTGGAACTCAGCGTACTCGCCCAGATCAGCTTCTTCTAGATCAATCGCGTAGTCCTGAGCAGTTGACGTTGGCGCAGCGCCCTTGGAAGTAGCAAGGGTAGTCTTCTCCTCGCCTCCACTACCTGTAGCTGCAGCTTTGCGGGTTGTTCCATCAGCGGTCTGTTCACTATCGCCCGTCTCCTCTGCTTCACCCCCCTCAGTCGCACTGGGAGCGTAGTAATAATTACCGTCATCAGTCGTCTTCGCATCGCTATTCTCAGTCTTTGTCGGCGCCACAAGGTTTCTGGACTCCTGCTGGGTTGACTCTTCTGGTTCAGAGTCAGCGGTTGGTTCTTCGGTCTCTTCAACCGATGGCTCTTCGGTCGTCTGTGGAACTTGGTCGTCTGCGGTGTCGGATGCCAGAGGGGTTGCCTCTGGTGTCTCTTCGGCCGCGGAGCTCAAGGCTTCTGTTGGAACGACGGGTGCCGCATCGGTGTCACCAGTAGCTTCCTCACCATTGGTATCTGTCTCTTGGGGAGTTTCCTCATCGGTCTGAGTAGCGTCCACGTCTGTTTGGGCAGGCGCGGGTTCAGTGTCGGTTGGGGCGGGCTGGTCGGTGGGAGCTAGCTGTTCATCGTCTGTATTTGTCTCGACGGGATCATCGACATCGGTGGGATCTGGAGCGGGGATTCTGGCATCGGATCCGTCGCCGTCAGTGGGCTGAGGGTCATCTACTATGACTGTTGGTCCATCATCCACTGGGTCTGGGGTATCTGAGGGAGTGCCTGGTTGTTGTCAGTGGGAGTCAAATAAATTCTTCAATCAAGCGCACCGCCATCTGATGGGTTACTGGGGTCAGGAGGAGGCACATCCGCGGGATCTGTCTCGACAGGGTCGGCAACAGTTGCGATACTGTCACCTTCGGGCTGAGGTTCTGTCTGACTGAGGCCTCTCTCGAGGAGCAGACCTAGTACGAGGCCTTTGAGCAGGCGCATGGTGACGGTGCAGAGTCTGATGCAATTACAAGGAAGAACGTAAATAGAGCAGAAAGGGCAATGATCGAGATCTCTTGTGATGCTCTATTCTGCTGATGCCGTAACACAAGATTTGACCATCGCCTTATATACCTGCATCCTTTCAGCTCGGTAAGCTCCCTCTTCCCCTCCCAGAATCTAGACCCGGCAGTAGGGGCTCTCGTTTGAGCTTGTTTATGCGCTAGTAGCCAAAGCTGAAAATGCACATTCCCAACGCCCAATATGCTTCGAGGCACATCAGCCTCATGGGGCTCTTGGCAGCGCCAACCAGACAATATTGGGTGGTTTTAAGCGAAACAGGAAAGCCACCTCAACGTCTTCTGACACATAATGACCCAAAATGTCACCAAAAAGAGGTTAATTCAGCTGATATTGGCAAAGCCCGCAATTAGACATTTCTACTGACACAAAACTATGTTTTAAGCTGGCCTCCGCCTCCCTCGGAGACCGAAGTTACCGGCGGGGGGCAGTGAGACGCCAAAATGCGCCACGCTCAATGCTAGGCTGAATCTCTAAAAACAAGGTTAAACAGGCTTCTTCGCAGCGACTCGCAGCGGGTGAGCCTCAGTGTTGTAAACAAACAGATTCTCCCCTCCCTCCAGCACGTCCCATTCGCCCTTGTTCTCCGTCTGGATCAGCCACATGTACTTGAGCGTCTCGGCGAGCATGAAGCTAGCCATGATGCCGCCGCGCACTCCGTCGCCAGACGGAGAGAGCACATTGTTGATGCTGGCGAACCCCTCCCCAACGCGCATCGTCCTGTTCTGCGCTAGGGTGTACGCCCACGCCACGTCGCGCCAGTACTGGTCGTGCGTCTTCTGGTACGCGTAGTACCAGCTCTCCACGGCCTCGGGTGCCTGGCCGCCCGCGAAGGCTCCCTCCTGGATGAAGAAGCCCGCGCGTTCGTAGAAGAGCGTCTGGTTCTTGTTCTCGGGCTGCGCGAGCTCGTTGAGGTCCCAGCTGTAGAGGGTTGGGCCGATGCCGGATGCCGTGTAGCGGTAGCCGTTGGCGCAGTACTCGCTGAAGGAGAGGCCGTAGTCGAGCCAGTCTGGGCGGTCTAGGGCTGAGCTTCCGAGAATGAATGAGCCGCCGATGAAGCATGCGAGGAATTCTGTGTAATTGACTTGCTGTGTTCCAGTAAATGCGGCTGCCATTGTCAAGTCGGGTCGCGATGATGGATGGGAGATGAGATGCTTGATGGTAGAGTCGGCCGCCAGTGTGAAACGCTCACCGTAATGGCTGAACCTGTCTGGATCGTAGACATACATCTTGATGAGGTACTCATAGGCTGAGTCATTACCCGACGTCCATCCACCGTACTCATCAAGAATTTCACCCGTCTTGAGGCTGAAGCGGCCTCCAGTCAGACCAGGCCAGACCTCAGAAGATGGAGAGAGCCAATACGACTCAGCGCGATTGGCCAGCTTGCCATATTGAGGATCGCCAGTGAGATCAGAAAGGTGCTGCCATTCAAGAACAAGAGTGCCCATAGCAGCCAATCCTGTGTAGGCAGTTCCATCTTCAAGGCTATTCGCATCGGTAGCTGTCTGGTTCTCGATCCAAAGGGACCCAAACGGGATTCCAGAAGGTGTATCGAAAGCAAATTTCAGTGTGTCGGCTAGTGTAGTCGCTTGCTTGAGCAGCGCATCGACATTATCCTTGTTGACTTTGAGATGCTTGAACGGTCCTTTGAGAAGATCATAGGCACTCAACAATCCACCCAGATATCGAATATTGGTCTCAAACAAACTAACAGACGTAGGCTGAGGCGTGTTCGTCTTGGTAAAGTTGATCGTCGGGATAAAGTCCAGAATGATCTCGACAATATCCGTCTGCTCCATCAAAATCGCAGTATCAAGACCATCGACAGCAGTGACGCCCCATCCATTACGATCATCCGAGTAGTTGCCGTACTTTGGCCTCAAGGAATCGTGAGGGAACGCATGCTCATAGTATCCATTCCACGCGAAGCGAAACATATCAATGATATCATCCGCGCGCTTCTTCTGGCTGGGCTCAAAACCGGTGTAGTCATAGTGCTTGCCGCGTTGTTTGGGATACCGCAATCCCCCGAGTTTCTGCTCAGAGATAGGTGTAGAAGGTGAAGCGAGTGCTGATAGCACAAAAGTGCAAAGAACGAGTGAGAACAACATCATGGCTTGAATGAGTGAATGCCACATGCTGAGGAACAACCGAACGGGCAGCACTGCATTTTAACCCAAAGAGCAGTTCATTTGCATGTGCCGATGCTCAAATTTACTTTCTTGGTACGTCAGAGATATAATTACCGCATGTTTATCATCATGTAGCATTGTTGCAATTGTGCCTGAATTGAGCAGATCAGCAGGGGAAATTGAGTTTAATGCGTTAATTAAGACCATGGAAATACGACTGCGAGTCGGCAGTTATCAAAGCACCACTCGAGCTTTGACTTTCCGATGAACCCTTGAGCTATAACCCTGCAATTTCGGCATCATCGGAAGTTTTGCGTGCAGATCAAGAGTTAAAATGCTTGCCGTGAATAATGGCTGCAACCTCGCTCCTGTGACCATGGCCTGAAGATTGAGCAGATTACGTGTAAATGGAATGGCGAATTTGAGATCTAAAGATCCAAAGAGCTAAACCGAATCAACGATACCATAGCCAGGTAGCTCTCGAACTATGTTCAGTCATGGACTGAAGTTTGGTCGCAAAGGTGTCGATAATTACCTTAAGCGGTTCTGAGACTTGGCTGGCCAATTGCCCGGCCAAAGGTTAAGCCGTGGAGACCAGAAAATCAAGGATAAACGTGAGGAGCTTTACTATTCTCTTGAGATGCCGGTTTGGGAGATCAGACTGCGCGGTCTGAGCGGCTCTGTTTTAGCCAAAGGTCGTTCAGCAATATTCTAAGCTAGATACCATGGCGAGGAGGACGACATCTCAACACCTTGAGATGCCGAGAAGATAGAGGAGCCAGAGACACTTGCGTTGAGAGGCGAGAAAGAAATGAATATCACAGTCGCACTGGCATTGCTTCTCCGCTCCGACATATGTCTGACAGTCTGGCGCAGACGTTGTCTTCTATATCAGCCCTGGATCGATCACGCGGGCTACTAGAAAATTGTAGCATACTTCCCGTCCTCTACTTAGTCCCGCATTCCTTCTCTGCCTTTGCAGCATGACCTACGCGTGGTTCATAGCAATATTCGTATAGGGTATGGAACGCAGATTTATGGGCCAGGATAGGGCGGCCGCCACGGCTCTTGGCTCCAGCTCTAGATTGTCCAAACTCCGAGAATCACAGCTGCAGAAAACATCACCATTGACATTATACACTCTGTCGTTGTAACGTCAATTCTGATGTCATTTTCAAAGGTTGTAGAAGGCGGGAGGAGGGGCTCTGTTTCAGGTAATGGTGGCCCGGCCAACGTTGTGTTGTCCACATGGTGGTGGTGCGGCATTTTTGAAGATTATATGAGCTCGAAACGCTTCCATGCAATGCGGGTGAGAGAATAAAGATAACTAGCAGACTATCATTTGACTGACTTACCTACCTTATCTACCATTTTGACCCCCAAGACCATGCGCTGCGCCCTGTGGATCACCGGGGCGCAGCCAGCCAGTCGGAAAGATGCAAAGCACTGTACTCGCGTAGAACAGTACAATTCAGAATCGAACGTGGATCTGCTCTAGTCCGAGCCGAAGCTCAGCAACGAGTGGACTAGGACAATAATTGGGGTCCGAAAGACTCAAACATGTTCAGAGAAAATCGGCCTGGGCGCATCACTATTCGCGTAGGTCGTCACCTACTCCGTTGAGGTAAAATAAAAATAGAGACATTTATCTGTGTCCCTTAGAAGGAGTCGTCCAAGACTAGGAAGTAAATATTCAGGTTTAATCTGACACAATGCACGTGGTGAGTCCAATACGTGGTGGCCATTTCCCGCAAAACAAGAGGTAACCCTTTCACTCCGGTTGAATCTACCTATAACTGGCTTCAGGGCAAATAGACAAGTTCTATAATTGATAAAAATACACAGAATAGTAAAAGGCATATTGAGCCTTTCCACTCCAACTAGATAGATAGTACATAGAAGATATAATCTTGTGCATAGTGACCAAGGATCAAAATCTTAGGGAAGGAGCAGTACGCCCGAATCTTTTATAAGCTCATTTATAGAAGCTATCTACAGCCTTCAACATCTTGACCATATCTCCTCCTCGAAGCCGAACAGCGGTTACAAGCAACATCATCTCAAAGTTAAGCACACTGGCCCGTACCGGGATCCGCACTATTAAGAGATTAGCAAATTATCCTCAGAGGCAGATAGCAAGATCAAAAACTTGCGAGAAATCCCAGACAACATTGGCTCCTTGAGGATTGTCTTCCCCCTGTTTATAAGAAGACCTGCCCCCGTGATCACAACCGTTAATCTCCCTGTGGAGTCGATCGGTGCAATCAGCCGAGGAAATACTGAACCCCTCCCCAATCACGTTTCCACCGACCAGGACAGTGAAATCAACCTTCTTCAAGGTGCTCAGATTGACACAGAAGGTCTTGAACTCTCCGCGCCGATAGTCACTCACAGCCAAGCTGCCGTCGGTGCAAAGACGCTGAGCTGCTTCTAGGGCAGTGAATTTGTCTCCGCCCCATGTTTCTCCAGAGCGGTGGCATTCTCCTCTGGCTCTGGGGATGGCAGCTAAGAGGGCGGCAAGGAGGAATGATGGGTAGTGCATTGTAAAATTGGGGAGTTAAGTGTTGAATTGTAAAGGTAGAGGGTGAACAGAAGAGTCAGGAGAATAATGGCATAGGCTTGCAGTTGGACGTGTGTAGGAAGTAGGTTGGTAGTGTTCCAGTCAACAGTTGCGGGTTCTCCCATTTATAACCAAGTTGATGAGTTGCCGGAAGGCTGTGATCTACTAACCTCTGCATTGTGTAAGTGTCGTTACAAACCGACGAATGAGAGAGGAGTTTATCCGAGTAAACGAAGGATTTACAGGCATGAGAATTAGAAACCTGTTTTTCTAAATGCGTATACATTTTCGCCCCCAGAAACCGAATGCGAAGCCCCAAGTGATGACCAAGGACGATGATACCCGGTCAATACAGCAGATCACTGCTATAAGTTTCGTTTATATCGCATCGGGATCCCGTCCCAGTGAGACCAAGCCCCCAAGTAACGTTGTTTAATCTACGTAGTTAAGCTACGTCGATGAAATCCTTTAATGGGGCTCATTGCTGCTAAGCCTTCGCGGGCCGTGCCTGTCCGCTTACGCAGCCAATAAGGGTAGATAGATTTAAGTTTCCCCTTAGCGCTTACTCACTTTTACCTTAATTCAGAAGGTAAATCTTGCCTCGGACTTCAGCTTGTAGATGCAGATCCTCTCCTATATGATAGAAGGATCTTGATCCTCATGCTTCATGAGGAGCAGAAGGAAGAGTCATGGACGTCATGGCATGGGGGCCGCATTAACAAGATAAATTTAACTTATACAATTGGCCTCATACTAACTATAAAAACACCAAGGAAATCTTTTCAGATACACTGCTATTCACACATAACTCGTCATCAACAAGATTCTTCAACTACACATCAATCTCATATCTCCAACCATGAAGCTTACATCATTTCTCATTGCTATCGGGGCAACATCTGCCGCGGCATTCCCAAGCACCCTCCATAAGCGCGACTGCCACGAATCAGGTGTAACCTGGGGCGCAGAGAAATTCCTCGCTCTCCAGACTGCCCAGGAGTATTGCGATGGAAAAATCAACGGTCCCTTCAGCTCCGCCGGCCAGTACATCAACAAGTGTGTCAACTTGAGCAGCAACAAGAAGATGGACTTTTTCCTCCGCTACGACTCAGAGCTTCCCGCTGATGGGCCTCCGCATGCTGTTGAGAAGAACTTGTGCACTGAGTATTTCCATCGCGAGATCAATGGGTGTGACCATGGGGGAAGGAGTTCGTACCCGGCTACTGAGGGAGGGACTGGAGCTCTTACTGTCTCGTGAGTATTGGCAATCTCTGTGCAATGATTCAAAGATGCTAATGAACTATTCTAGGGCCGACCCGAATGAAGGGAACTGTGCATAGGGACTTGAGAGGAGGTATGGACTTCAGTTAGTTGTGATGAGGACTCCTTATAGGGAACCGAGGGAACACTGCACGAGACTGGAAGGTGCGCAATAGTATGTTCATGTACCAGTGTCTTTACCAAGGTAGTCAATGATTTGCCTTCGTATTTATTCAATGTGGGAGTTCAGAAAGCTCTACGGCAAATGCGTAGGCAAGAAGTATAGTATTTATGCAAGTAGCAATCCATCACTAGAAAATAAGAACCTCCTGGGTCAACTACTTTTCCTCAATCTTTCCAATCTGGGGATTCTGCCCAATAGCCTTCTTCGCCTCATCCCACGAACCATCGCCATACAACTGAGTCCTCAAATAAGCCCACGTAACCCTCTGCATGGCAGCCAACCTCTCTACGCCCTCGTCCTGACACTCCTTAGCGTCCCATCCACTAATACCACCAAATCCATGCTTTCCATCCTTTACCTCAAAAGAAGCTTTAGGGCCTGGTGAAAGCTTGTAAGGGTCATTATGCCAATCTGCGCCTCGGTTGGTGAGATGTGGGCTGACGTCACTGTCGCCCCAGAATACAAGACAGGGGGTTGTCATGTTGGAGAAGTCGAGGTCTAGGAAGGGAAGCATGGATTTGCCATTTTCGGAGGGATCGTCACTTGCGCCGATGGCACCGAAGAGCACGCCGGCTTTGATACGTAGATCAGGGACCTTGAACGATTTCCCATCGCGAGGATCGGTGTTAACGGCACCGAGGAGGAGAGCAGAGGACAAAGAACCGAGGGAATGCCCAACAACAGCAATCTTGGACTTGTCGAGCCTACCCTCGAGCAGAGGAACGGTAGTCTCAATGGTATCAAGACTATCAACGATCTGAACCAAATCCTTGGCACGAGACTCCATAAATAGTTCACCGATACTCTCAGCGTTAAGCTCAAAGCCTAGTTGTCGAGAGCTCAAGTGAGTAGGCTGAATGACGACAAAGCCATGGCTAGCCCACCAATCGGCAACAGGGCCGTAGCCTTTAAGGGAGGAGAGGTAATTGCTTGGGCCGTGGCCGTGGGAAAGGATGATGATGGGAAGATTATCTCCGTTGATGGGTGCTGTGGCTTTGAGGTCGAGATCGACTCTGCGGTCTTTGGAGGGGAGGGTGACTGGTGTGAAGGTGATGATGGGGGAGGCAGAGTTGACGGTGATGTCAGCTGCACCGCCGATGAGAGAAGGGTTGGGGAATTCCATTGCAAGAATGCTTCGAGTCTTTATTGTAATTGATATACAGTTATATTTGGATATTGAGATACTCTGTTAACATTCTCATCTACTGCAAGAGAATCTCCCATCTTATATATCCAACATACGCCTCTTTCAACATGACGATGATGGTATCTTGACCAATCAGAGATCCCTTTCCCAATTCAGTATAGTCTCACTTAAAGATCTCTGATTCGCTGGGTTTAGCGGCCTTTCATCGGACAATGTTATTTCTCCGGTCCTTGCAGACGGCGTGCTTATTTTTCGCAATTCATCCCCGCTTGACCTGAACTTCAATTGGGAGTTAACGCAGTTAAACATGCGGAGGTAATGTTAAGACCGTTGGTCTTATTAATCTGCGCGTGTTGAGGCTATTGGGACTTTTTTATGGAATGTTCTTTGTGTCGTGATCGGTAAGCCGTAGGCTAGTTCGGGCGGCTTCGTGACTTGGCAGTGCATAAGGGCCCAAGACTCCGGCTCAAGGAGCGAGTAACACTAATCTGCTCATCTCCTGCACGACCTCCTCGATGAACTCCAAGTGTGATATCTCAGCGACTGTAAGCCTTTTTATCGGAATCTGTCTGATCAATTGAGTAAAGCCTCGCAGTAGCTGAAGTCTTTCGTTCTCTGGGTCTGATCCTGTGTCGAGAAGCGCAACGGAGAAGATGGTCAAGATTGCAGTCATCGGATAGAAGATAATGACCCTATACAGTGTCAGTCTTGTCGTAGCGGAATAATAGAGAAATATGACTGGGTGACATACCAGAAGCACTCATGGGCCAGGACAGGCAATGCCTTTTCCAGGTAGATCAAGATTGATCTTGAGGCGTCGATGAGGATCTGGAAGTTTATTCTATGACCGTCATCTATGAAGTTGTCGATGGACTGATCTGATTGAAAGATTCTGCATCGGGCTTGATGAATGAGAATAACGCAATGATGGTACGACAGTCGGAGCATGATTGCCTGTGTGTTCGTATGGGCATCAACAGGCGTTTGCTCCAGGAAAGATAAGGTCGGGCGATGGTCAGAGGGTAGAGTCACTCTCCAAGCTTCCAACTCTTCATCCAGGTGTCGTATCCTCCTCAATATTTCGGCCTCTGATACTCTGGACGCGCTCAACGAGTGGAGGTCATTGTAGATCCTTGACTTTATAATCGAGAGTCGAATGTCCCACGGATAGAGCGGCACCGTAAAGGAGCTGCGACTAGAACATGGACTGGAACTTAGAATATTGGAGCTCTGCATCTGGACGTAGTTGGGAGGTAGCGTGAGGTCGCAGTGATCATCGTTGATGGTAGGTGGTTGACCAGTCCTGTGAGACAGGTCTTTATCAATGCAGTAGCAGACCCAAAAGAGGTCACGTATATGGTGAGCTTCGTTGTGTTTATCGTAGGCGTTCGGAGAAGAGGGGTATAGATGGGCTCCGAGTTGAATCAAGAAGCGCGAGGTCATTGAAACGAGGAATGATGCGGATTCTAAATCTCCCATGAAGTATTTGAAGATCATCTGCACGGCCGCCGGTGTCAGAGGCCGACTTGTTGTATTGAAGAAGGGAAACTTACGAGCATCATCAACGACTCAAGCCCGTCGACCATCATCTCCCGTAAGATCACGGGTATCGAACCTTCGATTTCCAAAGCATATCGTTGACACCAGCAACTAATATCAGCCATTGTGTCGCCTGGGTCTAGGCCAAAGATGTCGCTCATAATTAGTACTCCGTACGCACAACACTTGGCACTAGTGGCATGCTGTTTAGTGACGGATGCATATACGAGAGGCAGGGTTATCGTTGTGAAGCGGTGAAGACTTAGCAGTGGGAAGACAAGAGACTGGGTAGATGAACAAAACCGGGCTGCTAGCTCCTCGACAATCTGACGGTCGGGAAGCTTTAGAATCTTGTGATTATCATTCGCCAGAGGGGGTCTCGTGGAGCATAGGTAAGGCAGACGATACTTGTCGATGATATTTGATGAAATGGTCGAGCCTGTTCTGCTTCTGATCCATTGTTGACATTCGGGACTGAAGAGCGGATTACCGTTGACCAAACGCAAGCCCTCTAAATAAGTTGGACTACGATCGTGAGCACCACTCGCTGACATAGGCACCTTCAATTAGCAAATGGAAGACATGACACGGCATGAAATGTTCTTACCACGAGGAATAACTTCCCCATCATCTTGTTCCAATGGACTAAGCTGTCGACTCGGTGACATGGAGTTTGGAAATCTTGAAAGCCGAGATCTGTGAAGATAAGTTAGTTGCAGAGCCGGAATATATCGTTAAGGACACCGTATACCGAAGTCCTGGTACCTCTGTCTTTGCAGCTTCATTGTAGGAACACGTCAAGCCATGATGCTGGCAGTAATTGCACTGCGGTACAGCCCGGTCACACTGGATCTAAACGTGAGTCAGCCCATTCCTAGCAACAAAATTGACTGTCGGGGTAAGATAAAGCGATTCAACGACTGACGACCAGCGCGGCGGCCGGATTAGGTAGTAAAGCACGGAAGAGGCAGCGGAAAAAACCCACCTTCTTTCTGCGACACGAATCGCAAGCCCTCGGTTTTCGACCCCTTGTCGACTTCGGCATTGTGATTGGCTGTTGCAGTTTGTCTCCTCTAAAGAAGGGCGGTTAAGTAGTGCTATTAAGCAAGGAAAATTTCTGGCTACTGTCGCGGCGTCACGCGTCAGTTTTCTGAGCTGGCATGGACGAATCGGCACGCTAATCGGGATGGGATCGGGCCGCCTTTACCGATCCGAGATACTCTGCAACAGCGCATTTCAGAACCTGTTGACCCAAATGCGGATAATTCTAACCATTGCCAAGTGGGAGTCGATGCTGTGAGTGGGCCTGGTAATGATTCGTCTATGACTGCCGGTCTCCGGCATTCTCATGGTCCGAACCAGTGGAGGTAGCAGCACGAACGCGCTGAGTCAGCGGGAAATTAGAAGGGTCCATGACATCAATGTCGTAAAATTGTTACAGAACTCCACTGCCGATGGCATCACTTATATCTCCAAGATGATCCATAAAAGGGTGCATCTCCCACTGGGATTCCCGAGAAATCATCCAGGACAGAATCTATCATTGAAGATCTTACTTGAATTCCTACCTTGAAAACGATCTCACCATGACTCAAGACAAGAAGACAGTGGTCGTTATTGGTGCAACAGGCCTTCAGGTATGATTACCGACTCAATTGATACGTAACACTCAGGTTAACAGAATTCCTTTGCTTAGGGAGGCTCTGTCGTCCGAACACTTGCCAATTCTCAGGATAGGTACAATATCCGCGGCCTAACCAGAAACATTTCTTCCCCCAAAGCTGAAGCTTTGAAGGAGCTCGGCATCGAAATGCGCCAAGCAGACGTCGATGACGCCGAAAGTCTCCGACAAGCCTTCCAAGGCGCTAATGTCATCTTCGCCATGACAGACTTCTGGCAGCACATGTCCGCTGCCAAAGAGGAAGAGCAGGGCAAGCGCATCATGGATATAGCCGCTGATCTACCCCATCTCGAGCAGATCATCTGGGCGAGCTTGCCTGACGCTAAAACTATCTCCAATGGGATGTATCCCCATGTCTATCATTGGCAGAGCAAAGCAGCTGTCACAGATTACATTCGCATGGCGAAACCTGCTCTGTGGAAGAAGACGACTGCGGTGCTGTTTCCGAATTACTTTGAGAACTGCCTCACGCAGCCGCGTACTTACCTGCCTATCAAGGTTCGTTGTCGCATAAACTTAGGGGTGTATGAGCTAACATCGAGACTAGCAACATGATGGGACTTATTTGAGATCCTTTGTTCTGCCTGAGACAACTCCGCTTCCGAATGTTGCCATCTCTGATACCGGCAAATTAGTCCAGTATGTCCTCGATCATCCTGACGAATGTCTCGAGAAGGAAATTGCTTTCTATTCTGAGGCCATATCAGAAGGAGAAAAGATCAACTCCATGGCATCTGGTAAGTACTTAATCTTCGGGGAGCGAGAACCTTGAGTCACTGACTCTTCGCAGCATATGGCATCGATATACGCTACAAAGAGCTCTCTTCAGAGGAGTTCCAGTCTAATTTAAAGAGCAAGATGGATGACGTATGTGCTTTAGACTTCACAGAGCAATTGCTGATCTTCCGGGACTTTGGAATGATCTATACGCGTCCTGAGTTCATTCGAGCTAATGAGGTAAGTTATGCCGATAGTGCACTATATCCGAGAGTTTGTATTTCTGATACACCATCTAGCTTCCCGGCCTTGATCTGATGAAGTGGGAGGAATTTATGGCTGCCAACAATTTGGCTGAGTATATAACGACTAGCGAATAAGGTCGGCATAAAGAGATGTTACTTTAATAGACATATGCAGGGATAGATTAAAGAGCTTGGTTCTCGCGATTGTATATCTAGCGGTCTCCTATGCTAAACTGCTTATATAAATCTTGCCGCTCATTCTTTCCTTAGTGTATTCTGTGTTTTTGGCACGGGAAAGAGTTCCTTAAGCATACATGATGGTCCCGGAACAAGTCCAAGTACTTATGGAATAGAATGTAATTGGAGTCATTCATTTAAAATTTTGGCATGCCGAGGCTTTGCACAGAAAGCTGGAATTTGATAGCAAGTTTGGTATTATAAATATGTCTTGCTATGTTACACTTTGAAAATAAAATTCTGTGAAAATAACTCATGCCGGATAAAGCTACGTAAAATATACCCTCAATCGCTCTTGTAGTGCTCAAAATGACGCGCAGGAATCTTCTTCTCAAACATGATATCGAGCTCATGGAATGTCCTGCCCTTGGTGCCTGGTACATCAAAGAAGACAGCCACCATCATCAACAGCGTCATACCAAGGAAGACCCAACCAATATGACCACCCATGTTGCCTTCATCCTTGTTGAACATGTACGGCAGAACAGTCACCCAAACAGTGCTGGTAATAGCCTGGAATCCGAAAGCGATACCCTGAGACTTGGCTCGCAGTCTAGAAGCAGACACTTCACCAGCCACAGCGAGACTGGATCCAATGGCTGGACCGTACGCAAGAGCAAGGAATTGCATAGAGATACCAATAGCCAGGTTGGTCTTCTCGGACTGGGGAGAAGCTGCTGCAACGCCCATGATCAGATAGATGAGGGCGCAGATGGTCATGCCGACAAACATCAATGGTCGATGGCGGAAGAGAGTCATCATGTATATGTTGACCAATGAGGAGAGGATAGAAACACCAAGACCGATCTGCATAATCTTGATGATCAAACCGCTGCTCAAGCCAGTCTGACTGAGGAAGTACGGAGCGTTGGATGACAAGCTTGAGCCGACAATCTGGGGCATGTACATGCAGATTAGGATAATCCTTGTACGGCGCCAATTGCTGCCCTTGAAGCACTCCAAGAACGAAGCTTTCTCGCAGGAGATGAGCTTCTCAGCCTTGACGGTCTCTTCCATGTGACGGAGGCGAGCCTCGAGATCTTCATCTTTGGAAGAGAGTCTGGCGAGGTGCTTGAGGGCAAGATCGTGCTTGTTCTTTGCAATGAGATAGTATGGAGATTCGGGGAGGAATGGGAGGCCGAGGGCGAGGATGCCGGGGAAGACCCATGCAGCGGCGAATACGACTCGGAAGGCGGATTCGTTCATGATAGTGACGCGAGCGTAGGTTGTGGAGATGGCGATGAGAAAGCCGACGTTCTACAATAGGTTAGCGAAGTCACCTAAACTGGTAGTTGCGGGACATGCCATCATGAGAATGTTAAGAGACAACGCAATACCACGCAAGGGCAGCGGCGTAATCTCCGAAACATAAGTCTGCGTCGTAGACTGGAACGCACCAACGGCAAAACCAGAGATGATCTTGGCCCCCATAAACTGGGCAGGTGTTTCAGCCAGATACGCCAGAGTGATACCGCAAGAAACGATTATGATGCCGGCGAGGAAAACAGCGCGTCGACCGAGTTTGTCTTGGACGAAGCCGGCGATGAGAGAACCGAAGAGCTGCATGATGTTGTAGGTGGCATTCCAGAGGGATTGCCAGTATGCTGGGATGATGAGGTTGCCGTCGACGAGGCTGGCGAACTTCATCCTATATGCGTGTTAGTATGGCGGATGAAGGTAGGGGGATTGGACTTACTGGAAGGCTGGGAGGGCGAGACAGACGGCCAGAGCGAGGTTCTCGTAACCAACAAGAGTAGCTCCCACTATTTCGCCAAGTCAGAACTTATCCGAAATTCTTAACAGCTGGTATAAACTGACGGTTTGCGTAGATGGCCCAGAGGATCGCCTTTGGGTTCTTCTTCGCACACTCCCAAGTCGACATCTCATGATCCCTCACAGCAATAGCATCCTCAGCATGCGCAACCTCCGCCTTCTCAAGCCTCGCATCATGATCAAAATCCTGAGTAGTCATCTCGACAGGAGGAGGAAAGAAGAGAAAGAAGTGGTGATGTTGAATAGTCCACCGTAGAGTTTGTGGATGTTGAGATGAAAATAGGAAAAACCCTGGACTCGATGGCCCCTTTAATATGACCGACTGGTGGTTGGAGATGAGATTTGCCTTGGTGGTTCCCCCAGAGGTCTGGACTCTTGTCTTGTGGGGTAATCTGGGGATGGGGTCGGGTTTTCCGGGGGGCACTAGGATTCCCCGATCTCACTCGGCCATCGGGGTAATTTTGTGCGCTCGTGGTATCACAAACCGAATGAAACACGCAGGCTTTTCTTCTTTGAGCTTGTATTAAGTTTAAGGGGACCTCTTTCAAGCTATTGTGTGCCCCAGATAAACCTACAGCCACATTCAGAATACTGGTCCGGTGAGGTAACATGGAGAATTCACGGGAGACCCGCAGCGCACCAAAGCTCGTTATCCCAAAACGAATTTTACGAACTTCAGGAAATGTCTCAAGTGGGAATGCAGTATCATCTTTTACCTTGAGTAACGGCGACTCTGAGGACAAGGCTGAAGTCATCTTTGACTATGGCCGATGTGAGGGCGGCTTTCCCGTCTTCACCATTGAGTCTGCATCAGCGTCCGAAGGACAGCTACAGGTCGCGTTCCAAGTTACCTACAGTGAGACTGTAGAGGGAATCGAAAATGAGAATGGTACAGTCAATTCCGCTCCGTATCTACTAGTGTGTCAATGCTAACTCTTACAGGCGATGGCCCATTCTTCTTGTTCTCCAACGCCATGGACAGCTATCGAGTCTGCCAACACCACGTCACCGTCACGAATGATACTCAAACCGTCAAACCTCGATTCACTCAAGCGTCACAGAGATATCAGAAGATCACGTTGCTGGACTCAAACACGAGCATCGTGTTCTCCAAGGTCGGCTTCCAAGCCGTGCGTTCTGATGCCACCGTCAAAGCCAACTTCCACTGCTCTGACGAAACCATCAATCTTATCTGGAGAGATGGTGTTCGAACCGTCGACTTGTGTACTGTCGCTAGAGAAGAGACTGTTCCAGCATGGGATGTTACTGATGAGGGCACTCGTGTTTACGGAAGTCACTGGGCTCCTTGTCGACATGGAACGAGATGGAAGGATTACAAGGTCACGTTCCAGACAAAAGTGGAAGAATACGGTGCGAGCTGGGCAGTTCGCATGATCACAAACGGTCTGATCTTCTGCTTGGATACCAGGAGCAGAACGTTGACGGCCGTTGAGGGACTGTCGAATAAGTCATCTATCCTACCCTCGATTGAGAGAGGGTCATGGCGACTGCCAGAGACCCTGGCCCTGTCGGGATGGTTGACCATTGAGACGCTGGCCGTGGAAGATCGCGTTACTGTCACTATTGGAGGTAATGAGGTTGCTACTGTCAGAGACATTTATGTGAAGGCGATGCTTGGAAACGGGCTTGTCAACACTGGTTCTGTGGCATTTGGCGGACCACCTGGCTGGGTTGCACTCTACCGAGATCTATCAGTTGCAGATCACAACGGACAGATTCTCTATGAGAACCCACTGCTACAGCCCTATGCTAGTCGTACGTTCGACGACTTCCAAGTTGGAACAAACAAGCTCGCCTGTATCATCGACGGCGCCAAGCGGGATAGGGCTTCCTTTGGCGGCGATGCTTTCGTCACCGGTCGGTCGATTGCATACTCCACCGCTGACTTCGAGGCATGGAGAGGCACCATTCAGCTCCTTCTGAGTCATCAGACTTACGAAGGGTATCTTGGCAACCTCTGTCCCATCCAGGCCCCAGAGCACGATGGTACAGACGACCCGCCGCATTACTGTCACTACAGTCTGACGTATGCACTGTTACTGGTCGTCTCGATCAAGGATTACTGGCTGCATTCGGGCGATTGGTCTCTCGTTGAGAAGTCATATCGTCAACTTGAACGACAGATGGAGTTTACACAGGGGTTCTTGAATTCTGATGGTTTGGTGCAAGCCCCGCCGTATCTCTCGAGTATGTCCTATCCCGCATATTGCTCTTTCATGTACTAACGCTTCACAGTGACATGGTTCCCCATGGGCGGCCCTGTCTTTGGTGTCTCAACCGGACTGAACCTTGCATATCTTGATGCTCTCAATGCCATGGCATCAATGTCTTCAGCCAGTGAATGCGCATCTCAATATTCCTCCCAAGCAGCCGCTCTGAAGCAATCCTTGATCCGTATGCTCTGGAACGAAGAGCAAGGTACTATGCGACCTGCTCAATCTCTCCACCCCGATGGCGCCTTCCAAGATGTCAACGCGTATGCTGCGACTCTAGGTGTATCCCCAGACCATCCAAAATTGGTAGAGGGCATATTTCCAGCCGGCGAATCTTTGCCTTCCGCATTCAGAGGTCTCGATAAATGGGGCAAGTTTGGACTTACCAGTCCCTACGCATCTGGCTTTGCACTAGAAGCTCTCTTTGCTAAGAGCGAGGGCATGAAGGCATTAGAGCTGTTATCTCAGGTATGGGGCGACATGGCGGACCAGGATAACCCGAACTACTCTGGGGCTCACTGGGAAGCTATGAAAACTGATGGTTCGCCTTTCAATCATGATGTATCACTTGCTCATGGATGGTCTTCGTGGCCAGTCTTTCTGCTACCAAGATATCTTGCTGGAGTATATCCTCTTGAGGCTGGCTGGAAAGGGATTGGTGTCGAGCCTGTTCTTGCAGGCTTGGAGGAGGTGGCATATTCACTCGAGACTCCTCAAGGGTCCTTTTCAGCGGTAGTACGTGTGAGTGAGGCGCAGGGACAAGGCAGTATTAAGCTGTTAGTACCTCATGGTAGTACTGCCGTAGTCAAGGCTCCGAAGGGTTGGAGTTTGGACAATGATGGTGTTATTCAAGGCTCTGGAACAGAGATATCTGTAAAGCTGTTAAAGAAAGGCCTATAGTAATTTTACTGCAGAGATAATACAATTTCCATTGGTTTTGCAGATTGATCCTCCCCAAGCCGCCGCCACTGTGTGAGACTCAATATTGAGTATCTCCAGATCTCCACGTACAGCCAACTATCATGACAAGCATCATCGCTCAGAAACGTTCTCACTTGAATCGACGTTTACCATTTCATGTAATTTCCAGCAAGCGCACGAATCGCTTGGCAAAAACAACAAGCTCACGACATCCGGCTCCGCATGATTGAAACTAGTGTTATGGGTCATGCCCGGAAAACCCGAGTATGGGGCGCACGCTGTGCCTCCCATAATCCTTTTGTGGAACAGATCTAGATTTGGCTTCTCGGAGTGGCAAAAGCGCTAACAGAGACAAGCGCGGTCATATATACACGCTCTTAGCACCACCGCAAAGCATGGTACTCACAGTAAAGACAATTACGTTTAGGAATCATGGATGTCCAAGCTACTCCCAAGACTTTGTCTCTGCAAGAAAAGGTCAGACTACTGTCTGGTACGCCAGATGACTTTGTCTCAATTGCAGGAATTCCCGAAAAGGGTATTGCGCCACTCAAAGTGAGCTTCATATCCTTCACTCTCGTTTTCACTACTTACAGGTTCACCAGACAGCTGATTCAATCGGCGGAATACGTCCTAGTGAATTCAATAGCACACTCACAACAGCATGCTTCCCCAACACAGCCTGCATAGCCTCAACATGGAACACCGAGCTCCTAGAGAAGATGGGCGTTGAGCTCGCTCGCCAAGCAAAGATCAAGCATGCGCAGATGATCCTTGGGCCGACGATCAATATTCAGAGAGATCCTCGCGCTGGACGCAACTTTGAGTGCTTCAGTGAAGATCCGCTCCTCTCGGGATACATGGCTGCTGCTATTGTGAATGGTATTCAGAGTAAAGGCTATGGAGCTTGTGCAAAGCATTTTGTGTGTAATGACTCTGAGACGCAAAGACGGTATTATAATGTTGACGAGTCTCCCGATGGTAGGGCGTTGAGAGAGATTTACTTGGCTGCTTGGTCGTTTCTCTTGAGGAAGTCGAACCCTGCGGGCGTTATGACAGCGTGAGTACTGGACACTTCCATCACGGCTTCATGTTAATATGATGCGAAGGTACAATAAAGTGGATGAAGCATTTTGCTGCGACAGCGAAAGTCTCATTCAAGACATTCTACGAAAGGAATGGGGTTACAAAGGCATCGTTATGTCAGATTGGTTCGGAACACGTTCTACCGTCGCTGCCATGAAGGCCGGCGTCGACGTTGAGATGCCTGTACCTGTCTTCAGAGGCGAACGACTCATCAAAGCTGTAACTGCTGGTGAGATCAGCGAAGAGGTAATCGATGCTAGCGTGGCCAGACTTCTTGAGCTACGAAATCGCACGCAAGCGGCACAGAGTGAGGGGCCGGAGAAGTCGGAGATCATCCAGGCGACTAATGATGTCGCCCGTCAACTCGCTCAGGAAAGTATCGTGCTTCTCAAGAATGAGAACCAAACTCTTCCGCTCCCAGCATCTAGTGGTCTGAGGATCGGAGTCGTTGGTGAGTATGCCAAGAAGGCAGTCTTCACTGGTGGTGGTAGCGCGTCCTGCAACCCTCAGTATCGCCAAGTCCCATTCGATCTCTTGCGCGAAGCATTGCTGAATGAAGATACTGTCTTATACGCAAGTGGCGTTCGCATGCGCCGCATTATTCCAACCGTCCCTGTGGATATCGTTACGACACGTGAGGGCAAAAAGGGCGTTGAAGTGGCTTATTATAACGCCGGCCAAGATGAGCCAATTATCACCGAGACTTTGGAAGACGCTGCTATCAACTTGATGGCTCAGGGAAAGCCAGGGCTGAAGACACCTGGATCCCATGTCAAGATGACCACCAACCTCGTTCCTATGACTACTGGAACACACACGCTAGCACTTCGTCACTCGGGATCGCTCAACGTCGAGGTTGATGGTGTCTCTGTGCTAAAATGCAATGCACCGGATATTACAACCGAACAGTTCCTCTTCAACTTGATCAAGCTTGAATCACGAGTTGAGCTACAGATGGAAGCAGGAAAGTCGTATCACATCTCTGTCACCATGCAATCAAGAGAACCTGTCATTGGCGAGCCTACTCCATATGGCCTCACACTGGCCTTTGAGGAAGAATACTCCGAAGAACAAGCTATATCTGACGCAGTAGAAGTCGCGAAATCATCCGATATCACCATCATCTACGCCGGTCGCAGCGAGCAGTACGAGTCTGAAGGATTTGACCTTGAAGAGATCACTCTTCCTGCCAACCAAGTCGCCATGATCAAGGCAGTCGCTGCTGCTTCTAAGAAGACGGCTCTTCTGCTTCACTGCGGTAACCCGATTGACATCAGTAGCTTCGTTGATGATGTGGATTCTATTGTGAACATGCACTTCCCTGGTCAAGAAGGTCCCCAGGCTATGGTTGACATCTTGACTGGAAAGGTGAACCCTAGTGGGAGGTTAACGGCGACTTGGTTCAAGACTCTGGAAGACTGGCCTAGTTTTGGAAACTTCCCTGCGCAGAAGGATGATTCTGGGGGATTTAATATCACGTATGCTGAGGGCTTGGAGATCGGATATCGAGCCCAGATATCAGAGGACCGGGTTCAGTTTCCTTTTGGTCATGGGTTGTCTTACACTTCATTCTCATACAACGGTCTCAACGCCATATTGGACACCTCCTCAAAATTTTCTGTTTTCACAGTCGGGGTAAGTGTAATGAATACTGGCAGTGTTACTGGTAAGGAAGTGGTACAGGTCTACATCTGCCCCCCTCAGAATGGAGCCGATTGGAGGCCAACTCGAGAGTTGAAGGGATTCACTAAAGTTCAGCTCTTGCCGGGCGAGGCCAAAGAAGTGTCCGTGCAGATTGAAGTTGATACTTTCAGTAGCCATTGGAGCGAGGAGTCGCATGCTTGGGCGATGGACGAGGGCGAGTATGGCGTGGAGGTTGGGGATCAACGTGCCACTTTTATTATTTAGACAGTAGACTGGATGGAAGTTGATACATGTTATTTGATCAAACTGATAATTAAACCTTCATAATACCAACTATGTTTCACCCTGAGATTACTGTAGGCAGTGGCGATGTTGCCATGAATACGTAATTGTAATAGCACGCTTCCCCACGGCCGAATGAAGCAGAGAGCGACGCTGCTCGCACTGGCATAATAGAACACAACCCACAAAATCTCAGATTAATGATATGAGATGGAACACGTAATTGATTCGTTATGCTAATTATCTATAGTTCAGCAACCTCCACCCCAAGGTCTTTACATACGTCCAGCAGCTTGGACTCGTCCCAGTCTCCAATCTCGTCAGGCAGCACGAATCCAGTAGCCGGAGATCCAGCATTCTGAACCAGCTCCTCAATTCCTCGTCCGTTGGCGAACGTCCAGACACGAACATATTTACTGCCAAAGTCCAATGTGAAGGTCTCTCCTGCAGCGATGACCACTGTCTGGCCCTCCCTGACTTCATTCCAAGTGTTGTCACCAGACTTGATCTTCACTCTGAGAAGACCTTCTTGAACGATGAAACAATGATCAATGGAGGTGAAGGTGAGCCACGTGCTTAGAGGCGACTTCGCATAGACATTCGACGACTCAATACTTGACATTGAGAATTTGCCGCCAGATTGAGATGCCAAGATGAAAGGTCTTGACATGACTCCTCCAAGAAGCCATCTAGGTCCAGTATTGGCCCGTAGGAAATAGGCTTCGCCAGGGCCAGCGAGCTGGTTCTCGGAGTCAAGCCACTCGCCGACCTCGGGTGGCTGGTAGTCACGCTCGAAGTGAACATCAAATCTGTCCTTGGCCGCCATCATCTTCTGCATAAGCATTGACTTGATGTCGCGACCATCAGTCTCCGGCAAAAGAATACCATTATATGTCTCGCCGACATATCTGAAGAAGTCAACCCAGTCACCTGGTGCTACCAGGCCAACTGTCTCAGTGTGAGGTCCGAGCAGGAGAGGATTATGGATAACATGCTGCACCCAATTAGCCAACAGTATCATCAGCTCGACATTGTCTTGGACTTACAGGAGGGATGTAAGCAAAGTCGCCAGGACCCATGATTCGACACTTGTCTCCACTCCATAACTTCAAGAAACCTTTGGTGACAAGAAAGACATCATGAGCTTCCTCATGCCAGTGAAAACCAGGAGCATCCGCTAACACGGCACCACTGGTAAACACAGCCATGCCCCCATTGGTCTGCTTCGACGAAGCTAGGATTCTGAAAACACCCTTGCTGCCCGGAATGCTAATGCGCTCTCCCTCGAGCTGGTCGATCATGTAGCTTGTCCTCTCATTGGGAGGAACTGTATGTAGGGGAACGCTCATGATGAATTAGGGATAGCGTAGAAGAGGATGTTGTGCGGCTCAGTGCTAAGAAAGTAGGGCTTGGTAAATTGGTGTTCTGTCGTAGGCTTGGCTGGCAACATTAGCAGGACCCTCTGCTCTTCTACTCCTTTGACCTCCCACTTCCCGATCTCCACATCACGGGTCGGGGGCGCTGGAGAACCCCGCATCGGCCCCGGGTTTTCCATGGCTACCCCTCAAACTCACCTCCGCCGATGACGAAAGCTGAGTTGGAAGTGCGGATAAGCCGCAATTCCGACCCGGGGTCTACGGCATCACCGGGATGTGGATTTACAGTTGCATATCGGGACTGGAGTAGGTCGGGCCTGCTTACAGATACCCTTGGCGAACACCAGATCTTTGCTTCTGGTTTCATTGATTGACCGCGTTTTTGCCCAGAGTGATAGAAAATGAGCCCGCCAACTTCATTTCGAGCTGTTTACAAGCAGTTGGGTGAACAAGAGATTGACGTTGACGTTTATCTACCTTCTGTCGGGACTGACTCTACAAGATGTCCAGTCTGTAAGTCAAAGCATCTTTCGACTCCGTATCTATGCTAATTGCCCTAAGTAATAAATATCCACGGAGGGGCTTTTATGCTCGGGTCCTCTAAGACGGTCAATAAAGACCAGGTATCAGATTGTCTTAGTCGCGGATGGATAGTCTTGGCACCAAATCATCGCCTTTGTCCTCAGGTGAACCTCTTAGAGGGTCCGATGCAGGACTGTCGAGATTTACTGGCTTGGGTGTATGATAGAGGTCTCGAGACAGCTCTCGGCAAAGCCAACGCAACACTCGTACCAGATCTCGACCATGTCTTTGCATTCGGCACCTCATCGGGGGGGCATTTGTCGCTTTGTTTGGTAGGTTGAGCCAGTAAAGAGCTGTGACATATGAGACTTACGCTGAGATAGGGTTTCGGTGTTCCTCGCCCGGTCGTAGGTATCTACGACATGTATGGCCCCAGCAACTTTGCCGATGACTTCTGGACAACAAAGCTTGAGGGCATGAAGCTACCGCCTGGACTCACAGACTCATTCCTTAACAAAGTATTCGACGAGGACCCAGTCCCCATCACGGGAGGCATCTCCCTCGAAGGTCAAGCAACAGGACCTCCAGACTTTAGCGACCCTCGCCAAGCATATGCCCTGACACAACTAGCCAACGGTACTGTCCTCGATGCCATCTTCCCTTCGAAAGACTGGAGTCAAGTTGACCCTGCACTGAACATTGACTCCTCCTTTCCTCCAACTTTCATAGTTCACGGCGATGCAGATACAAAAGTTCCTATTCATCTTAGCAGAAAGCTGTTTGATGTTTTGAAGCATAATGGTGTGAAGTGCGGGATGGTAGAGGTTCCGGGCGAGGAGCATACTTTTGCGGCCAAGATGGAAGTGGGACCTGTCACTTGGAATCTTCAGCGGCAGGGCTTTGACTTTCTTGAGGCCTTGATCAAGTAGTTAAATGATGTTACTCGTTATGTGCACAATACTGGCTAGTTTTCTGTTTTCACTCTAGCTATGGCATGACTACGAAAATCTAAGTCTAATATGTTAACAACTTCTGATTAGCCAAGGTGCCCAGTGGTGATAAGCCAAAGCCCTAATCAAGGTTATACTCTGTTGCGGAAGAGTGTGTATAATATTGTTGAAGAGCTAGATACCTGGTAAGGTAAAGTACTGTTAATAGAAGGAAATATACTAATTAATCTACATAGCATTGGCAGGCTATTCAGTAAAGGGTTCACGCTTCACTGCATCTTCAACAACATCGAATGCATCATAACCATAAAGCCAAGGCTGAACCTGCGGACAAGTCCACCTACTTGGGAACGGGCCCTTGAGTTCCTCAGCGCCAAGTTGAGACAGGAAAGTCTGGTCGCGGGCCTCTTGAGCTGGCCCATCAGGCATATGGAAAGACTCCCGCTACGATACGTTATTTGAGTCTGTGAAATGTTTCAAGGATGGAACCATACCTGTTTGAAGGTTTCTCTCACGATGGCTTCTCCACGTGACTTGCGTAGCCGTTCATACATAGACAAGGCCTGTGGTAATTGGTGCTTAGACTTGACATGGCCGAGAAGTAGGCCCAGAACTGCACCGTCTTCCACCGCGGAGTTGGCGCCTTGGGCTAGATAGGGGAGCATCGGATGGCAGGCGTCACCACTAGAAGCATTGTTAGGAGGATACTCCATACGATGACGACATAAAACAAGGACTTACACAAATACGAAATTGGAATCGTTGTTGATCCATGAATCGAGCTCCTCTCCTACATAATCTGTCAGCTCCGACGATAGGAACATGAATACGTAACTTACTGTGCATCAGTTTCCACTTGTCGACCTTATCAACCTGGCCGAGAAATCTTGCCAGAATTGGATCCCAATCGTTGAACAACTCTCGCATCTCCTCCACCGAGCCAGCCTGTCGACTGACGTCCGATGGGAGATCATCCGGAACAAGAAGAACAACATTATACATCTGCCCGCCACGCAAGGAATATCCAACAGCATGAGCGCCTGGACCGATCCAGAAGTGCACCGTTGGACGTTCGACCCACTCCCGCAGCTCAGGGTCGTCGATAGCCTTCGCGTCCAGTACAACGCGGTAAGCCAGATCTCCAGTGGGCATGGGCTTATCCTCACTGCCGAGAAACTTGGACCGGCATTTAGACCAGAGCCCATCCGCTGCAACAATGAGGTCCCCAGTGTACTTAGCCCCAGCCTCGGTGGTGACCTCGGGAATGCTAAAGTCAATGTCCTTCACCCTATCGCCAAGCTTGAACTTGACGCCCAGTTCTTTAGCCTTGTCGTAGAGCGCGAGCTGGAGGTCTACGCGGTGGAGGTCGATGAACGGGGCGCCGTACTTCTTGCGGATATGCTTGTGGAAATCGGGTTCTATAGCGAGCGTTCGGCCGGAGTATCGATGGACGACGAGTGAGGTGGGTTCGGCGGCTGATTTCCAGAGTCTGTCGGGGAGATTCCATTTTTGGAGGATGCGTGTGCAGTTGGGGGTGACTTGTAGGCCAGCACCGACCTGGACGATGTATCAGCCTTTGTCTTGGCTATCATGCGGAATTGAGGGAATGTATACTTCGAGTAGTTCTTTTGCCGACTCTAAAACCGTGACACTGTGGCCTGAAAAAGAAATGGAGATTGCTGCGGCAAGACCCGCAAGGCCAGCGCCAACAACAACTACTTCCAGACGAACATCATCACTAGCTTGGCGTGGTTGCTGTTAAGAAGAGCAATTAGCCAGACCAACACGTCGAGTGCTTCGATCACTTACAGTAGAACTTGGCATAGTGATAGAGATATGATCTTTAACTATAGATCTCGTGATAGAAAAGAAATAAAGAACAAGCAACTAGCTTTGCCGCGATACTACATATATGAAAATACCCTCGGAATGTGATCGATGTAGGGTAGTTCGTAGCTCCCTCGGAACATCCGAGGTCACATTGGCCATGTCCGGCTTTTCCGCAGCCTGAGAGTCTTGACACTAGCCATGTTCAGTTTAGACAGAAACCTTCTCAGCCAATCAAACCTCCGAGACAGTATCCAGATCATTTTTGCCCAGCTCGTCATTCGCGTTACCCCGGATTTGCCTCCAAGCTCGAAAATTCCGTTCATCTGGGGTCTCCGCACTCTTCGACATTCTGGGGACTTATGCATGTTCACTAATTTACAGATACTGGTATTTGCGAGATGGATGAATCAACAGACTCTCAAGCTCCTCAGCCGAACAGGCCTGCAGCGCAGCGTCCAAGACGACCAAGAGCTGCACGCGCGTGCGATCTCTGTCGGTCCAAGAAGTACAAGTGCGATGAATCTTATCCATGTTCATATTGCCAAAGTCAGTATCTAAACTTCAAATGTCGCGATAAGAAGTTGTGATTGACTGTTTGAAGGTCGCAATGTCGAATGCGTGTACAAAGGCCAGGACATGTCGCGCATGCGCATGACATCAAGGTACATCAACCTACAGTATTTCAGTTCTGCTCTTGGCTCACTATCGCGACGATAGCTATGTTAGACAATTGGAAGAGCAGGTCAAAAGCCTCTCTAGCATTGTGGAGAATTATGAGAAGGCAGCGACCGATGGGCCAAGTAACAGCCCGGACGGAATCGCGATCAATGCCTCATCAGTACCCATTGCTCAGCATCCAACGGTAATGGAGGCCTTTCCCACACCGAATAGTATCTCGTCATGGCATACGAGAGAACAAGAGGTCTCTGGTATGAACACTCACACAAGAGATGTCGAATTCTACGGCAGCTCTTCATCCGTTGCTCTTCTGTCTCATGTTCGGCGAACAGGGGAGGAGGACAACGATGATGATGATGCGGGTGCCCTTCTATCCTCATTGCATAATCCTCACTTTGATCCAAGTGAATCACAAGATACCCAGCGAGGGAGAAAGAGCACTGAAGAGTCTGATCAGTCACCATGGTATCTACAATGCCGCAGCTTCATAGACGGCTTCTTCTCCGCGATCCACTACATCCACCCGATCTTAGACAAGATTTCGTTCGTGCATCGCTGCGAGTACTTGTGGGCGGGCGAAGGACCGGAGAATAAGAGGATTACGAGCTTTGTGGCTCTATACTATAGCATCTTATCCATTGGCGCACTGGTTGGGACGAGAGAGGACGAGCTTATTGATGGAATGACGAATCTAGCCTGGAGCCGGAAGTTCTTTGATCGAGCTAAGGATTGCTGTAATAGGCTGGGGATGGTGACTGACCTAGACATGGTCCAGTGCTATTTTATTCTGGTGGGTTGCGCGGTGACGCCCAGCTGGAAGCAACTAACGATTACAGGCCAAAGTCTGCCAGAACGAACTACATCCACACCGTCAGTCAGCTATACATGCCTGGGATTAATATCTACTAACCTCTATCAGTGTCATACATGTATGTTGGCCTTGCCATAAGAACAGCCCTGGCAATGGGAATAAATCGTGAGCCGGGACCCAATAGCAAGAAACCGCCAGCTGTACTGAGAGCAGAGACACGGACATGGTGGTATGTCAAGGCGTTCCTCGAGTGTTGCAAATTATAGATATCAGTTGCTAACCTTTCTCGCTAGGGGACTTTACTCCTTAGAGACGTGAGTATCTCCAACCTGCAGTTAATCCGTTGTCGCTGATCTGACACTCTGAAAGTGAAATGTCTTTCGCAATGGGCAGACCAGATACTCTGGGAGCAGATCTATATCATAACCGACGATTCCCACGCATAAGTAACGGCGAGATCGAGACAGGGATGAATTCTGAGATGTCCGAGCACCCTTGTTGCGCCATCATCGAACACATGGTGCATTTCTCCAAGATCACGAGAAACATCTGCCTGAGCATTTACCTGCCTGAAACTACTATACCAATGATGGTCGCTATGGCGGGCCAAATCGAAAGAGACCTGGAGGCGTGGACACAAAAGCTTCCCGAAGCGATACGGCCAATGGGATCGTCTACTCAGGTACCGTCTTTGAGAGGCGTCAGGGATGTTCAGTGGGTGAAACGACAGAGACTTGTTCTCAATTTGCGTATGTGCTGCCTGATGCGATTCCGAAATGTGATGCTAATGAGGGTTTGCAGGATATCATAACCTGAGAATCCTTCTCTTCGGGTCCTTTCTCTTGAGGTCAACAGCGCAAGAGAGGGCGACTATGAGTGACACAAAAATAGGCATTCAAAAGTGCCTCGAGTCAGCGAAGCAAACGATTGAAACCATCTATCAGACTTACCAACATAGCGACTTCTTCCGAACATGGTACGTATCATTACCCCCACAGAAGGCGACCTCTGACATGTTGAAGGTTCTACAACACAACATACACAGTATTTGCCGCGAGCATAATACTGGTATACATGACTCAAGACACAATTGAGAGCGAAATGCAACCTTTACTTCGTCTAGTCGACATGGCGATCGAGATACTCATGATCATGGACGAGTGTGTCGTTGCGCTACAAGCGGCAAAGCTATTACAGGGAGCGAGGGAAAAGGTGACACAAAAGTCGTCTCAGGTTGATGTGGCCGCGAATCCAGGGACGTCTTGGCCTGATGGGATGGTCTACCTGAATCACTACTGGGGACCACTGAATCTGCTGGATGGGGACTTGGATCAGAACCTCGACATGTCGTCTATAGAATTTGATGCCGCGAGCTTGTTTATGTCTATGCCTCATTAGTCTAGGAAGAATATGACGTCACGACAAGGAACGTAAGAAGCAAGTCAAAGTGACAGTATATAATAGCTATGTGATAGAACAGAAGTAGAGCAGGTTTTTAACCATCGACGTTCCCTTGCGTGGGCAAGCAACCACTGCAGATCGTAAGATAACCTGGACAACACTAAAAACCATGAACATTGCTGTCCTTGGTCCATCTTCTGAACGTCTTGCCATAGAAGTAGAACACCGCACCCAAACCGCACCACAGAACTGTAAGGCCCATGTTGGTCATGAAAATAGGGATGAATCTGCTCAAGCTGTTAGTAACAGACATCGAGAAGCTAGTGCAGACGGCAGCTTACCCTGACTTGATAGTCCATGGCGTGACGAACTTGCCCATGCCATATCCCCACAAACTCTTGTTGACTGTAATAGCAACAAAGAGCGACCCGGTGACTGGTTTATAGCAATCCACTGCGTATGTACTGGCAATACTAGGAAGGGCAGCGACCTGGATGCCAGCTGATGAGTAGCCAAGCGCGGCAATGACAGGCCACGGCCAATGCCTTTCGTATCCGATCGAGGTGATCACATTTCCGAAGATCATTATGATGATATAAGGGATCATCGCAGGGAGACGCATTTCTGGTTCTCGGATGCCGCCGTTTCGTGTTGTTGCTTTTGCGGAGACCCAATCGCTGAAGGGCCCTGCTGTGACGAGTCCGATCAAAGCGCCGACGAGAATGGAGAAGTTGAGGAATCCTATAATTATCAGCGTCCGTCATTTTCTGGGTTGCTCTGGAGACTTACCGATGGACTGAGAGCTCATGTTATATGGAGGAGCTGCAAACACCTGAGACTGCGTGAGGTTAAGAATCAGGAAGTTACTGCAACTCCAGCTGACAACAAAAGACGCAAAGAGAACAATAGGATAGACAAAGAGTCTCCATGGGGTCCAAATATCGAGAAGGATATTTTCAAGAGGTGCTGAGTTGGGCTGGAACAACCGCCACTGTAGCTTTGAAGGAGTTCCTTTGCCCAAATGCGCATCTGCAGCAGGCTCGCCCTGAGCTTGAGGTTTACCAACAGTCTTCTCAGCATCAGCGTGAGAATGGGAAGGCTTGTCCTGAGTTGTATCAACAATCTCATTGACTCCACGCTCAGCCTCAATCGAGTCGATGCGCGTCCACTTCGTCTCAGGAAAGCCAAAGATACCAAGCACGATTGACAGGGCAGTAACAGCGACGTTGAGCCACCAGAAGTTCTGCCATCCGGTGCGGTCTGCCATGGGACCGGCGATTATTGGCGCGATCATCAGTGAGCCCATGTAGACTACCCAGTATAGTGCGTTCCATGTTCCGCGGTCGTGGAGGAAGAAGATATCGGCGATGACGGCGGGTTGGAGGATTTCCGAGGGCCCGGCTCCGATTCCGTTGAGGCTGAATATGTTAATTGAGGCCTGGGAAGATTTGTGGGGATGAACTTACACGCAGGCTCCCATGAAGATGCCGTATGTAGATGCTTTGGCGCGAATGATGTGGCATGCGAGGCAGATAACCTGCGAAGCGATATAGACAGGTCGACGGCCGAAAGATGTAGAGATCGGTGCCCTTAAAAAGTCAGTCATAGCACTTACACCTCGGTACTAATTTCGATACCCACCAGAAGAAGTTACTAAATCCCAGAATCAGGATAGTAACACCCGTAAACTGAATAACATCCTCAAGAGTACTATTATAAGCACGAATCAAGTCCGGAAACATAGGCGCAAGAGCAAGCGGCGCAAAACCCTGCGTAAACGTCATTGTAGAAACGCAGAAGATGGCAGAGAACTTCCAGAAGGGCGACCAGTTCAGGGGATCGTGAGGGTCTTGGGATGGTTGGGGAACGAGGACTTGATCAGACTCTTTGGCTCGGACGTAGTGTTCTTTGCCAACGTCTGTCATGATCTCCGTTCCGGGGAGGACTTCGATGTGAAGTTCATCCTGGATGGTTTCGCGTGCCTGTTGATGTCAGGGGAGGGGTTTTGGAGGGAAGATGGTCTTTACCTCTTGGGTAGGCATTCTAGCGGTGTTGCAAGGCTTAGTATTGTACGGTTGCTTGATTCTCAGTATTTTAAGGTACCAATACTCGACATCCAACAGCCCTCTATTTATCCAAACTCATTTCGTAGTTCTTCTTCATTATCGCAGCGTCATGATTCCATCTCCAAAAACCTCGGATGACTTATTCAAGCTAGCTCCCTCCTTTATTCGCATTATGCTATGAGATCCAGCGACCGTAACATCTCGGTACAGCTGTCGGCAAGTAAACAGCAAGGATTAATGAGGGGGATCTCCTGGTAATCTAATTGCCATCGGCGGGATGAGCCCGAATGAGATGGTTTACGGGGGAGTTGGCGGGGTATTAGAGTTTGCAGAGTAGTTAGCGTCGGCAGTTAGTTACTCAGGTGAGGGCATACCAACCCTTTTGAGACATGTTGATTCTAAGCGAGCTTCACTACCTAGATTCCATCTCACGTTCTCAACTTATGTAAGGAATAATTCACGGACCAATCTTATACAAATCTCTTTGTTGTTTTTTAACATACGGGCACGAGTTCATATTGCCAGGAATCTCAAAAAGTATTCATCTATCTGTTCTGCGGCTGTTGTCGCAAGGCGCTCTAGACTCACATGCTAACCGTGCTATAGAAAGGGGTAGTCCACTTCCAGAATAGCCTTTAAGGTTGCATCCCCAGATCGGCCATCCCACATTCTAAGATCTTAGTCTATCTCGGATAGTCTCCATAAGCAATGCGTAAGCAGCATCGTCCAACTCGACAGTATCTTCCTCAGGTGCCCAAGCACTATCATAAGACTTCGCAAACTGACTACCAATCAACCGGCTGTGTTTCGTATGATTGCCAATAAGCCAACCATATCCCAAGCCAACTTCATACGCAGTGTATGCCATCTGTGCTCGTCGACTCTGTGTCAATCCCGTGCCTAGCAAGTAGTTTCCCATCGGCACCGCCCTCGAGACCTGACGGCGTGCATGATAGGCATCCACGAGGCTTACGATAACGTCTTCTGGGCCAGGATCGGCAAAGAATCTGTGGCGATTGTGCCCGAAGTACCACTCAGGCGGGTCGCTTGCCTTCCTCATGTCGTGAGTGATCGAACCACGTGGGCAAAATGGCACTATGGTGCGAGAGGGGTACCCAAAGTCTGCAACTCCCATGACAAACTTCTTGAGGCCTTTCATACTTATCGTCCATTCTGAAAGCACGTGATGCCATCGTCTGCCGTACCCGTACCCGGTACGTTCTTTGGCGGCGCTCCGGTTTACATCAGCGATGCAACTGGATAGCCATCCATTGTCAAAGGCCCAATAAGTTCAAACATGATGCAGCACTCATCAAGATAAAGCTCTTCCAGCCCGCCGCTCTTATTCTTCTTTCCCAGAGACGCGATCCAGTCTGTTTGTGTCTTATCAGTAAAGATGTAGCGCCCGAGAGCCAGAACCTTGAGGGATGGCAAGTCCCCAAGCTGGGAAAGGTCCATCCTCGGGAACCAGCCCCAGAAATCTGTATAGAACAATGACAATACTTGTAGTTTCTGGAGTAAATCAGGCTGGAGCCACTGGGACGGCAAAGCACCGAAGAATTCGGACGTCTCAACACTGAGGTCGGACCTGTTATTGACATGATCTTCTCCCACGAGCAGTTTCAGATCGATGAGGGTTGGCAACCGGAGCAACTTGTTCCAGGCCCTGGAATGGATAAGTCTGACATCATTGTAGTCAGCGAGATGTGAAATGGTAAGTTCTTTGATCTGTAACGCGTCTCCTGGTAGGACTGGCGCATCATGTATATATTTGAACACATGGCTGTCCCATATGGCCGGTAGCTCTGCCCCATATATCGCTTTTCGGTTCTCTGGTGGCCACATCCCGACCGCGCAGTGCGAAATGATGTCTAAGACCAGGTACCGGTACTGCAACCCGTCCTCTATGCTATATCTTCGTGGAGAGTATCGGCTGAATCGAAGATGTAGATGCTTGAGATTGCTGAACAAGCCTAGATAAGGAAGAATTTGAAGGAAGTTTTGGCAAACAGCCAAGGCTTCTCTGTCAGAACGGAACCGGAGGCCTGGATCCAGCTCCGTATCAATCGTCACCTCTTTGACCATGGTTCGCAGTTTATCCGACAAGGCAATTGTTCTGAATTGTGAAGGCGAATCGCCGTCAGGCTTGAGCCTGAGGGATCTAAAGGCTTGAACTGTTGCCGCGTAATGAAGCTTGCCAGACACCAATCTTGCGCGAAGCTGATCTTCCTTCCATAGATAAGAGCAAACCATCAACACTATCTCCGTTGGGAGACGTATGTCAGTCGGGGGAAAACTCTGCATGGTGGCGGCCGCGTTCGGGTCCGGACGATGGAGAGCCTAGGTAATAGTCAGCAGGAAGGGCTTGCCTTCTGTCTTTGTTGTTAATGAGAGCAATATGTTGCTCAAACTTCAGGCTGGCGTGGTGAGAAAGGAGTGAGGAGATTGATCAAGTCGAAGATGGTTAGCGTAGATACTTTGTGATCCTTCTCAGTGATACGATAAAGGCAGTTCCTTTGAGAGATTTGAGGTTCTTAAGTATTGAAGAATAGAGTGAGCCTACCTGTCTGTCAATGTCAGTGGCAGACAAGAGTATTCCGTGTTTCTGACGTCCGAGATCACAGAAACACTCAGAAAACATGATTATCTAGATCGAACATGCAGAAGCCGGAGATTTTGGTAAGAGAACTGCCCAGAACAGGCGTTAACGCTCAGTTACACTAGAAAAACTGGTCAAAGCCACTGGTGATGTTCAGTGCAAGAACCCATTAGCGAAAACGATCATGTTCTGCGCAATGCAGAGTGAGCTCCAAGGGCTGTTTTGATTGGCTCGGAGTTGTCCGTCACAGTCAGATAAGTTGTCCCAGCGATAACCGAGTCGCCTAGTTCTCCGTTAACAGACTAGCACGCATATAACACATTCCCCGCGTCCCCCAAACCTTCATCAACTGTAGTTCAATTGATCAGCTGATATTTTCATGGAAGACTCTCGCCCAAATAAGCGCGCACGACAAGCTTGCGAGCCATGTCGGTTAGTTACCATGCCATCTGGGTAGTTCTAATGCTAATAATGGCCACAGTCGCAAGAAGTCCAAGTGTCCTGGGGAGAAGCCTGTATGCTCATACTGCGAGCGCCTGGGTCAGATCTGCATGTATGAATCAGGATCTGAGGGCCAGGGTCAAAGAGTACGTTCGGATAGATCCTTGGTATGTAACTCGATGTTCGCAATACCTGCCAATCGCTAACATGCAATTCTTGCAGGAGCTTCGGATGGAGACACTGGAAGAGAAACTGGACCGGTTTATTGATCGTCTAGAGTAAGTGATAAGCCCGATATCATGTCAGTCATTGTATTAACAGGTGTAATCCAGTCCAGTGATAAATGACTCACGCCGCCGCTCGGCGTCGCAGCAGGAAGGAGGACATACACCGAGGTCCATAGCCGGTCACGATGAGATTCCATATGTCAGTGAAATCGTACACCTAAGACCCGCGTCAGGGTAAGCAAGTCTTCTCATATCCTGAGAGTGTTACTGACGACCGCTACAGGACAGAATCAGTCGTCGAGCCAAGTAGTGATAAACTAGCCTCTCTTTATTTAACCTGGCTACATCGGCAACCTCTGGTCTTATTCAACGCCGAAACGTTTGCAGAGTCACTACCACGTAGAGAGGCAGAGCTGGTATTGGCACTCAAGGCATTATGTCTTCGGTTTCCTCCCCAATTATTGAGTGAACAACATCGTCAAGGTCTTCATGCCATGGCACAAGCCTCGCGGCAATCTGTGATGGATAAAGTGTTCGGTAGCCGCGTCGACTGTTCTGCGTTACAAACGCTATGTCTTTTGAGCCTTTTTGAACATGCAGGTATGTCTTAAGAGATCTGTGATGTTCTGGCCAAGGCTGACCTCGGATCTAGAAGGAAATGCTGTCCAGGCAGGGCTATATCTCAGTACGGCGATTCAGCTACTGAGCGGCATTCCTAAGGGCAGTTTCCTTGTTGACGCTGCCGAGTTCAACAACTGCATTCGAAGTATCTTTGTACTTCATCACCTGCAGGGCAGCGTTTCACTAAGCGTATGGCCAACTACCATGACGCACGGCGAAGACACATCCCTGGGAACTTCACAGTGCTCAGCGTGGCTTCTTCCTCCTGAGAAGTCACCGTCATGCGATATGGATCGGGGCATCATGAAATACACGATTCCTCTCGCTCAAATATGGAGAGCAATCAGAGTCTACGCCTCGCGCCGCGTTTTCTCGGATACCCTGCCCCCATGGAACCCTCGTTCCGATTACTCTCAGGTTACATATCGACACCTCGAGATCGACTGTAGTGTGCCACTGAAATATCGCTTCTCTGCTAACCAGATTGACAAGCAGACGCCTGTAACTCTGCAGCAAAACAGAGGTTTTTGGGGCCCTTATCTATTTACACAGTTCGTCTATGCTTCCATTCCTGTTATCCTCAATCACCCATTTCTCTTGTCAATGCGGCTGCGGCACTTTCGACACACAATGCCCCAGTCATTTGTCAATAGCTCTTTCGATGCAATCACCCGACATATTGGATGGATTATGTACCATCTTGATGTATTGGAGAAGTTGAACTATCGAGTGTCTGACCCAACCTTGGCCCATATTGTTGCAGTAGTTGCCACCATTCATCTGCAGCACAGTTTTGTGGAAGACTTTGCCTTGCGTGAGAAGGCCAAAGCTGGCTTTGAGAATTGTGTCGAGTTCTTGAGATGCATGGGTCTGACATGGCATGGTGTCGCAGTCATGGTAAGTACTATGAAGGGTTCTGGGGAAGGGATGAAGCACTAACTGTTCTTAAAGCATGAGAATCTGCGAAAGCTGCAGCGGAGTATACAAGTTGTGCCACTAGCCAGCCAAGAGCCTGGATTGGGGAGACCGGCACAACAAAAGTTCAGCATCGATACAAGACTTCTCTGGGATATCCTTTCCTATGAGCATGCGGGTAGACCAGATGCATGCGCCGATGATTCTATTTACAGCGGTCTAGCAACAACTAACCAGGAAACGGCAAGAGGCGTTGATGAGGATGGTGATGGATATGATTTGGTCGGCTCAGCTGGTATCATTGGGCACAAGACTGTTCCAAAGGACACGCCTCTCTATGCACCAGGTGAGGGTGAAGTGAGCCACCCCATAAGAGGCCGTGTCCCATCCGATGCTTCTGGTTTGCTAGGATCTCTTCAACAGAATATTCAGGAAGGCTTTGGATCGGCCATGGAACCAGATAATATCTTTCCCGAAGTACACGACTTTGGAAGGGCCATTGATGAGTGGTTGAGCCTCGATTGGGGAAATACAATGCTGTAAGGTAGTGGAACTGGCTAACAAATTCTCTTTACAATTGCACTGGTCACTATGTAAACACTGCTACCACTTGAGATTTTCAGAACCAGCACATGCTTCTAGCTTGTTGCAGAAGTCAATATCGCCCTGTCCATTGACGGACTGCCCACTCTTTGGTGCAGCTGGCCAGATCTCATGTCCCTCAGACTCTTCCTGCTTATGATGATTCATGACTAGCTTTCGTGTCGTCTCTTGGAAGAACAGAGGACCCTGGCAGAAGGACTCATCAGTGACTATCAATGACTTTTGGGGTGGCTCATACCTTTTCTACGCGGGGGTGGAGTTCACCATTGACAAAAATGCCAGAGTTCAAGTTCTTCTGCGCTGCATTGCAGAGATCCTTATCTTCTTTAAGGATCTGCTTGAAGCAGTCGCTGATCTCGTTGAAATCTTCGTCTGAAGCACTGTTGGCTCTGTAGACTTCGTACTCCATCTTAGTCTGTGATGCGGAAATGGGGATACAGCGCATGATGTAGAAGAAGGTGGGTCTGAATGTCAGCGCCAGATTGTAACTTGGTGGATGGATATGCTTACGAGATCGTGATGGAGGCATTTGGATAGTAGAAAGTACTGTAAATGCCCATGCCATCTTTGTCGGGCTTGTCGACGTTGAAATGCTGTATGTGGCCGCCAGCTGTCTCAACCCAGTATTTTGACAGATCAGTGAGTGCATTGAGGGCGGGATGTCCAGTTGGACAGTGGTAGCACTGATATCACGGTCTCAGTAACATTAAATAAGAACAGCTTGGAAAAAACTCGCCTCGTTATAATTATCTGCTAACGTCTTCCAATTGTAGTCTCCAATCATCTCCCACTGATGATCAAAGTGATAAGCCTCCATGTCGAATGGCTGAAGCCTTGGTTGAGTGTCAACACCAGCAAAGTCGTCGTCCCAGGAAACTGTTGGTGTAGGACTAGAGTCCATGTTGATCCAGATGAAACCAAGTTTATCAACATAGACATGAATTGGGAAGAGGTTGTTGGTAGACTTGTCAAATGCCGGAACCTCTTGGTATTTTGGAGCCTTGGCCAATTTGCCATCGAGTCCATAGGACCAACCTCGAAATTCTCAGCGCACTTTCGTAGATATGAATTAGATCATTCACTTACCATGATATTTGCAAGAAAGAATATTGACTCTGCCTGCATCTTGCTCCACCAACGGAAATGCCCGATGCCGACAGACATTGTGATGGGCCCTGATCTCGCCTTGACGATCTTTGATCAAGAAAAAGGTAAAGCCGGCCTGGGTGATACGCAGATAGTCACCCACTTCGGTGAACCTTGCCTTGTGTGATACGACGACCCATTTCTTCGAAAAGATGGCCCGCCGTTCGAGTTCATACATGGCCGAAGAGCGGTACCATGATGCAGGCAATGCTCGGGCAGTCTGAGGCTCAGTCTCTTTCGTTTTACCGAAACTGAACCAGCGACTCATTGTGGCTTGTGATAAAAACTGATTCTATGATTGAGAAAATCTGGCGGCAAGTCGACGAAACGGGGGTTAGGCTTGGCTGGTAACTAGTCGAGCCTGTTGTGTATGATAAGATTCGCCTATGAATGCAAGCTCCGAGTCTGGCCCTTATACCCTTCTGACTATCGTGCATGTCACGGTATTCTCTCTAGTATGACACGATGCGCAGTCTTGACTCCGCACTCTTCAACCATCAATCGCTGTTCTTGGTGTATTCGCTCGGAGCCAATAAGACGAGCGCCAATCATGATTTCTCACATCCTGTTTAGATCACGGCCCGCTTCCGTACCCACAGCATTAGACCTTGTGATACGGCCTCATCTCGACGCTAAACCATTTCTATCTAGCTATGCTGTGATGATTCTCCGTACCCACCAAGACCCGGACCACTTCCGGCTTTGTGTGCATCGTTGTGAGAATGCCATGATAAGGAGTGGCCCATGAAGATAGGCTGCTGAAGTGAGTTCAATTCAAAGTTCATGATATTGCTGGTACTTTTTATCTGAAGACTGATCATACTAGTCGCGCTTACAGAAGTTGCCTGTCTAGTAAAAGAGATACGAACTTCCGAAGAACAGTCATGATGTCCGCCGAACAACAGCAGAAGCCTAAGCAGATCCGATGCATCATCATCGGAGCAGGGTAAGTATAATACTTGCCCGCATATGATGTTCGTGGCTGATAATTCTGATTAGTGTATCTGGTATCCTAATGGGTAAGTTCTTAACTATTTAATTCATCCAAGGACTACGCTGACACAACCAAGCATACAAGCTCAAGCAGCATCTCAATGACTACGTGACTTTTCAGATCTTCGAGAAGTCGCCAGATCTTGGAGGAACATGGTTTGAGAACAAGTATCCTGGCTGCGCTTGTGATGTACCGAGTCATTGCTATCAATATTCCTTTGCTCCTAACCCGTCGTGGTCAAAATTGTTAGTCGTTAACTGTCGAATTGTTGCTTACTACTAATGGTACTAGCTACGCATCCTCTGATGAGATCCAGGGTTACCTGAAAGGTGTTGCGAAGCACTTCGACCTCGAGCGATGCATATCCTTCAACACCAAGGTAGTTTCAGCACAATGGTCTGAGAATGACAGCACCTGGGCAGTAGAGTTGGAAGATGGGTCTCTGGTCACTTCAGAAATTCTGGTCAACGCTGGCGGCATTCTGAATCATCCACAAATTCCCAACATTGAGCGGCTGTCCGATTTCACTGGAGCGTTATTGCATACAGCGTCTTGGGATCATTCGATCGACCTTCGAGGTAAACGCGTCGGCGTCATTGGCGCAGGAGCCAGTTCAATCCAGTTGGTTCCCTCGATACAGCCTCTGGTCAAGGATATGAAGGTTTTCATCCGTACACCTTCCTGGATTGCACCGCCAGTCGCTCTGCCCGACCCCGATGCGACAAACTATACTTACACTAAGGAGGAAAAGGCGCTTTTCGAAACAAACAAGAAAACGTATCTCGATACCAGAAAGGGGTTGGAAGGCCAGTTCAACGGAATGTTCCGACTCTTCTTGAAATCGAGTCCTGAGCAGAAGAGAACACGCGCCTTGTTCGAGTCGCGCATGAAACAGCTAATCACTGACCAAGATCTGCAGAAGAAGCTAATACCTCCATTCGAGGCTGGGTGCCGAAGAATCAACCCGGGAGAGGGATTTCTGACCGCCTTGCAGAAGCCAAACGTTGAGCCTGTATTCGATTCAATCGAGAGATTGACTCAGAATGGAATTGTGGCTGGTGACAAGGAATATCTAGTAGATGTCTTGGTAGCCGCTACAGGCTTCAACACGACCTTCAGACCCCGTTTTCCTATCATTGGGCGTAATGGTGTTAATCTCCAAGATGCATGGAAAGAACACCCTGAATCCTATCTCGGTCTCGGTGTCGCAGGTTTTCCCAATTACCTCATATTCTTGGGACCGAACACTCCGATATCGAATGGAAGCTTGATGGGTGAGTAGCCGATTAGAACTTATTGCAATGGACAACACTGTACTGACCCCTTTAGGTTCCGTGGAAGCAACCGCCGACTACTTCATTCGTCTCCTTCACAAGATGATTCGACAGCGTGTCAAGTCATTCGAAGTTCGAATCGACGCCCAAGATGACTTCAACACTCACACGCAGAAGGTGATGCAAGACATGGTGTGGACTGGAACTTGTCGCAGTTGGTGTAAGTCACTTCAACCTATCACCTTTGTATAACACAGCTGACCATCTTGCAGACAAACAGGGCACAGACGGAAAGGTAACTGGACTCTGGCCCGGGAGTTCCCTTCATTACATCCAGGTCCTCTCAGAAGATCGCTGGGAGGATTATGAATGGACCCATGGGTCGGAGAGGTATAGTTACTGGGGCCATGGACTGTCATGGATTGAGGAGCCTGATCTTGATCCACTGGGCGCTTCCAGGCAGGGCATGATCGAAGCTATGACGACTCTGCCGAAGAAGGACTCTGACTTGAGCTTTTATCTGTGGAAGAGCAATCCTCTGCCTCGGGCCTGTTTTGCAAGTGGGCGCTCAGAAGAGAGAGTCGAGAACGGCGACAACTTGGCATGGAACAAGGTATTGCATCCCACTACCACTTCAGATGTTGAGAAGCATACTGCGGTAGCTTGTGTTACCGTACCATTTTAGAAGAATTATACACGAGTACATCGAGAAGCCATGACTCAGCAGATTGGAGCTCAGTGCCAATGACACATAGTGAACATTTTCTAAAAATTTCGATAATAACATATCCGGTTTGGTGGTTCCTCAAATAACTTTTCTTCATCTATCCGTAAGGTCGAACTTAACGGTTCAGTATACTGGATGTAATAATACCGACCGCGTTCTCCTGGCAAGCGAGGGTACGACTAAAGAGCCCTGCCAATTACGCATGACTTATGATATCATCAACAGATACTGTATTTTATTGCTATCTACAACTTCGCGCGAGCACTTTGCCTCCATAGCCTAGGTAACGGTCCATCAAGTCCATGTACAGGATCATCTTCGGGCGTATCTACTTCGTCGATAGTATCCAGAAACTCCCTCGAGGATTTCTTCCCCATCTCATTCCGCCACTTGGGACAACCCTATATACCATTAGTCCCTTGCAATAGAAACGATAGAGATATCAAATTGCTTTTGGATATACGCCGATGTACTTGTAGTCCGAGGAGCTTTCAAGGGATGAATGGGCAGTTCCAGCGGGCAGGACGACAACATCGCCTGCCTTGACAGGGACTTCTACGCCCTTCCCTTTCTGAATCTTGCCTAATAATAGAGTTGAATAGCCCTGAAAGATACCTATAAATGATTATTAGAGTCTTTTCTACCGAAACATGACCAAGTAAACAACTCACCGTAGCACTCATGGCTGTTGGGATGGAAATGGCGGATGGCAATATGTCCCCAAGTTCCCTAATCATGGCTCAACAAATGACATTAAAAAGAGGAAACAATTACAAACCCTCTTTTCCCAACGGTGCCTAGTCAGGAATCTTGTTACCGTCTCTTCGGTTCTCGGCTGAGGTAGCACATCCCGATATACAAGGATTGGAAGACGGCTATTAGGTGCATCCTCTGTCCGGGGAACGAGGTAGCATTCAACGCGTGAACTCATAATGATGAAGTTAGCCGATCTACGCATGATGCATCCAGCACCCAGTACTTACCTCACCATATAAGTTCAGTTGCTTTACCCCGCGTTTGCTGTTGATAAGAGGTGGCCAGACACACGGGCCGCTTCCGGGTTTGTGGGGGCTGATAGGAATCAGCTGCACATTTCTGAGCTTGATAGCTTATCTTAGATAGAGGGTGAGGGCGGACCGTTCTCCGGAGGCTTGTAACTTGCGATGGAATCGGAAAGGTTGGCTTGATATCTCTCTAGTGTATTGCTAGGGAAGTGAGATGGTTGTACGAATGGAAGGGTTGTGATTAGAAAGGAGTTTGTAGATAAATCGAGTCTCTCCATCTAGCAGTCTCCACCAGTCTCATAATTGCAATCCGCATTGATCGTAGTAGCTCTTTCAACTTGTTACTCATTCGTATCCATTAGTAGTCATCATGTCGACTCATCAGGACAACACCGATGCTGCATCCATTGGTGAGAAGCAAGATGGCAAGATGTTGGAGACCTCTCTTGACCATGTCCCAAGCCATGCCAACGGAACAGTCGCCAACATCGACGGTATCGATGCTGCAACTCTGCATAACGATGAAGTGATCATTCGAGCAATTCAAGCCATTGGCTTCGGCAAGTTCCAATGGCAGCTTACCTTCTCCTGTGGTTTCGGCTTCCTAGTCGACCAGGTCAGCACAACTGTCTCCATGACCAAGCTTTTGCACTAACTTGTCACCAGATGGTCCTTGTCTCAATTAGCCTTGTTACACCGCAAGCTGCCATAGAGTTCGGTCCGCGATATGCAACTCTGCTATCCGCGTCTTCATATGCTGGGTTACTAATCGGCGCTTTTTTTCTTGGTACACTCGCCGATAACTTCGGTCGCAGATTAGTCTGGCAGGCGTCTATCTTTGGGTGCTCTATTATGACTGCAATTGCTGCTAGCTCTCCAAATTGGGCTGCTCTGAACATTTTTATTGCGTTGATTGGCTTGTTTGCTGGTGGTAACCGTGAGTCTACAATCCCTACAAGTGTGGCCTAATGCGATTGCTAATCTTAACCTCCATGTAGTGGCCATCGACTTGACACTTTTAGCGGAGGCCATTCCTCAAGAGTGGTCGTTCATCCTATCAAGTCTCGCTGAAATCTGGGGCTTTGGAAACGCTGTTACAGGCCTGATCGGTAGTGCCGGCTACTCGCCACTATAACATTCGCTGACACTCGATAGCCTGGCCTCTTCTCGTCAACTTCGGATGTCCCAGCGGCTCGACCCCCGATACCTGCAGCCGTAGCGAAAACATGGGCTGGCGATATCTTTACATCACTCTCGGTGGACTATGCCTCGTCATGTCGCTTGTCCGTGCTTTCGTCTTACGATCCCTCGAGTCCCCAAGATGGCTCGTCTCTTGTGGGAAGATGCAAGAGGCTGCGGAGGTTATCAACCATATTAGTAGGATGAACAAGTCTAATTATCATGTCACTGGTGATAATTTCCTGCAGCCTGAGCAGGAGAAAGCCGATGGTGAGGTTCGGTCCTGGCGTGCGAACATTGTTCGGGCGTCAAGGCTTTTCTCTGGTGCTAAGCAGATCCGGTTGATGGTTGGTCTTATCATGATCTGGGCGCTCATCGGCATCGCGTAAGTCTGTCTCTATACAATCGTTAATAAAGCCACTAATAAGGCACAGATACCCTCTCTATACCATCTTTCTCCCTTACTATCTCGCAGCCCATGGCGCCAACTTCGGCGAAACCAGCAACTACATAACTTACCGCGACTGGACCGTCTCCTCAATCGTCGGGATTTTCGGCCCCCTCCTAAGCACCATCCTCGTATCATCCCGCCTTTTCAAGTCCAGGCGCTCAATGCTCTGTACGCTATTGTTTACTCGTACACCCCGCAGGTTCTTCAGGTGCAGAATCGCGGTATGGGTATGGGGCTGCTTATGGCGGTGGGGAGGATGGCGTCGCTTAGTGCACCGTTCATTGCGACATTTGCGGATGTTACGACTTCGGCGCCGATTTGGGTCGCGTGTGCCTGTTTCTTGGCGATTGGGCTAATTGCAATGCTTCTTCCGGCTGATACACGACCTTATGTGTCAAAAAAGAGCCACGAGTCTAGCGTTTGAGGAGGCATTGACGGAAGGAAGCAGTGTTTGTGGCAGCTGTCGCAGGGCTTTCTACAGATAAAGTAGGTGTGGGATGTATAAGTTCATCGCGAACCCTCCCTCCCATAGTGTGCGATCATAACTAGGAGCATTTTATCATCTTCCCCAATATTCCTTAATATCCTTCAAGTCTTCAGCCAACGCAAAGGGGTTATCAAGGCCCGAAAAGTGTCCACCAAACTCGTGATCTGAGCAGTATCATTAGCCAAGCAACACAAATCATTGAACAAAACGACTACTGACTTTTATAGGAAACAAGATTCCCCACCCGGCCAACTAGCTCTCGTGGCCAAAACCCGGGATTATACTTGAACGCGCTGAAGAGCAATGGCGCATCAGTCTCGGCCTTGGTATAGTTTGTCATAAACCCCGTGGGGTTGGAATAATAGATGTATACGGATGACGCAAAACTCTTGGTCAGATAGTACAATGCAACCGTCTTTAGCATTTCGTTATGGTCCAGAACGGACGGTGGGGTTCCAGCTCTTGGATCAGACCCTGCCACATATCAGTATGATTGCGAGATTTTAAAACGCCTAGACTTACAAGCAATGAGCTTCTCTGCAAGCCAGGACAACTGCCCAATTGGATTATCGTAGAGGGCGAGGCCGATGGTATTTGGCTGACAATCGGTCTTTAGAATGATACACCGAGACTGGCATTTCGACTTACCTTTGTTGCTTGGTCCATGTAATAAGCATTTCCAGTTGTAGCCCACTCCTCCGCGAGTTGAGCTTCAAATTCCTCAAGGGGTGACAGTTTGATACCCTCCGCCTCAAGCTGGGCTCTGTACAAGGGGACGAACGGGAGGAATGAGAGATGAACCAATCGCACCGACGTGTTGAAATTGGCATAGAGACTGTATGCAACACACGATCCCCAATCTGTGCCGTAGGCCGCGTACGTGGGGTATCCCAAGACTTTGGTCAAGAGCGTGTTGAAGAGCTCGGCCGTGTCGTGGACGGTCCAGGTCGGCGGCGGTGCTGATGAGAATGCAAAGCCTGGGAGGGAAGGGATTATAATATGGAAATTATCCTTGAGCTTCTCGAGCAACGGGATGAATTCGAGAAACGACCCGGGCCATCCATGGTTAAGAACCAAGGGGATGGCTTTGGGGTTATGGGACTTTTGATGGATGAAGTGGATGGTTTGGTTTTCGATTTCAGCTGTGAAATGGTGGAACCTAGTAATGTCTATGTCAGCGCCAAAAGCTAAATGCCGTCCGATAACCAACAGCGTACTTGTTGAGCTTTTGCTGCTCAGCGTCCCAGTCGAAATCCTCAACCAATTCCTTTCTAAGGGATTGCAACGTTTCTAATCTGATACCGGCATTTGGGTCAAAATAGTCGCTGTTCGTAGGTAGCTCAATTCTCTGAGCCATGTCAATCATATGAGGGACTCCATCGGACAGGTCAACGGTAAAGGGTTTCAGATTGAAGCTGCTATCTTTTCCGTTGTGAGACAAAGGGGATGCAGCGACGAGGGATAATAAAGGCATAATAAAAGGAATGCTTAGGAAGGCTCTCATTTCGAATCGATAGTGATGATGATTTTTATGCTTTCTGTACAGAATGGCTTGTTTCCGTTTACATCCCACGACGTTTGCTTATATATTCTTTGATAGCTTATAGCTAATACATAATTCCACAGCTGTAGAATGAGTGGTTGGAACACAATGCTTTGAAATCACTTCGTCATATGAGAGCCCACTGAGTAAGCACAGCTTACATCTTGTGCTTATTGACCCGCTGGTAATGAAACATTGGTGGATACTCTGATAGATGTTCACGGACGAGCGACGGAGGACTAATGTCAGATCGGAGACAGGGCAACACATTCAACTATGGAATCCCACTCTCATCTGGCAACAGATGCTTCCAGAACTCTGTTCTAGCTGCTCGCGACGTAACCAGGAGATTCTTGATAGTAAGAGGCCCAACGCTTCTTCGTCAGCATGTGAATTCATCTGGCTGATGTATGGAAATGAATGGAATTGTTCATGGTTCCTTGCTTTTGGACCGGTATTCGGCCGAATATGGTATCTGGCCAGGATGCTGCCTCTGTCAGACGGTGGAGCGATCAGATTCCTTTCTACCGATATACTGCTATCATTACCGTTCACGTATCACTAAGGATTCTCACATCTGAATTTGAATGGCGATGTATCTCCTACGCCTGTAGCTAGTATGTGTTGGAATCTCCCAGCTTGTTAGGCTAGGCCTCGGGTCAGGGCGTGTCATGTACATCTTCTCCCATCGATACATCATTCTGTGGGGGCTATAACTTGACATCATAAATCAAATCACCATCCAGCATAGACCACTCCTTCATACCCCTTCAACACAATGCCACCATCAAAAGTCTCCCCATTCCCTCCCAACAACCTCCTCCCCCAATCCCCCTTGACCTCAACCTTCTGCTCCTCCTCCGAGAAACTCAACAAAACCAGTGCCTTCCTCCCATCATAACTCGTCATCGTATATGCAAACACATCCTCACTATCCTTATACTCATCCAAAATGTCAAACCGTCCATATACAAAAACATCCTTCTCCTTCTGTCGCAGCTCAAGAACCTGTCTATAAAACGCCAACACGCTATCGTTATCTTTTTCTTGCTGAGCAACGTTCCACTCAGCGTAGTCGTCGTTGACGCGCATCCAGGGTTTGGAGCTCGTGGTGAAACCGCCGTTGGGGTCGGCGGTCCATTGCATTGGTAAGCGGCCGTTGTCTCTGGCCTTGAGGCGCATTTCTCTCATGATGTCTGACATGTCAGCTCCAGGACCTCTCTTCTTGAGAACGCTGTTGTAGTAGTTTAAGCCTTCGACATCAATGTAGTCCTCGATCTTCCATGACTCAGGCACATTAGCCATGCCGATTTCTTGGCCTTGAAGAAGGAATAACGTTCCGCTGAGTGTACCGAGGTAGATGGCCAGCATCTTGGCAGCTTCCTTTCGGAATTGAGGCTTGTCAGATCCATAGCGTGATAGAGAGCGGCCAGAGTCGTGGTTATCCATGTAAACAGAGTTCCAGCCATCAAACTTCGGCATAGCTCCCTGCCAGCGACTCGTAATTGTCTTGAGCTTTGAAAGTCGAAAGTCATCACGCTCATATTTATGGTTCGGGCCAAAGTCCATATCAACAATATCTCCCGTGAAGAGCATATTCAACTCATGCCTATCCTTGGCAACGTAACTCGCCACACTATCCTCATCCTTTGTGAAGCCCAGTTCACCAACCGTCATGCAGTCATACTTGTCGATGACCTTCTCCCTCATCTCCCTTATATACTCGTGCATGCGCGGGCCGCTGGCGAAGTATTTATCACCTGGCTGAAACTCGGCATCTGGTCGGGTGATAGGTGCATCGGGAAGATCAGGGTGCTTGGACATGAGATTCATCGAATCGATGCGAAAGCCATCGGCGCCCTTGTCGAGCCAGAACTTCATATCGTCGTATGTTGCCTCGCGCATGTCGTCATTTGCCCAGTTGAGATCAGGCTGCTCGGGGAGGAAGAGGGAGAGGTAGTATTGCTCAGTTGTCTCATCATATGTCCATGCGCTACCACCAAAGATGGAAGCCCAATTGTTCGGCGGTTTTCGATTACCCTCTGCGTCGAATTTTGGATCACGCCAGAAGTACCAATCCCGCTTCGGTGATGTTTTTGACGAGCGTGACTCTTTGAACCATTCGTGCTCATGGCTAGTATGATTCACCACAAGGTCAAGTAGCACCTTGATACCCCGCTCATGGCAACCAGAGATCAACGCCTCAACATCTTCAATCGTACCGTACGGCCGATGAATGTCGCGATAGTCTGAGACGTCATACCCCATATCATGCTGAGGACTCTTGAAGATAGGTGAAAGCCAAATAGCCGTTGTGCCTACAGAACGAATGTAATCAAGTTTTGAGATGATACCAGGCAAGTCGCCTAACCCATCGCCGTTGGAGTCAAGAAAGCTAGCTGGGTAGATTTGGTAGACAACAGCTTCTTTCCACCATTGGCGATCGGGAGGGGTTGAGGCTGACATGATAGCGGGGTCTGTACTGTTCGACTGAGTAAGATGTTGTGATGAGGAGATTATTACACTCGTGTCTGAGGTTTCTTATACCCGACGATTACTTCCCGGTCCGACAATGAATAATTATCATGTAACATTAAAGAAAGAGAGAAATCGGGTGATGACTTCTCCACGTCGATCTCGTGCCTTTTCATTCTGGGCTGGAACTCTCAAGGCTGAATTGTGATTTGTCGATGACTTACCCGAGAGACGAGATGTGCACCAATTGCATCGGACCGACAATTTACCCAATAATCATCGTCTCCAAACGCACGGTCCTTTTGTTCCCCAGAGATTTAAGGTCCAATAGAAATTCACCCATTTCACCCTTGGATCCACTATCTCGATCCGGGTTGTGAGGATGATGACTTGCAAACTTCTTCTCGGCCGATGAGATGGGGCCATTTTTCGCGCTTGTCGTTCCCCATGGGGGCTCCACCATCGGAGAATGTTCAACGCCTCTCCAGATATTCTTGAACTTGACGATCATAAAATGATATATAATCCTGAGGGCATTCCCTCTCAATAACCAGCTCATCACAGCCTCAATCACTTTCCCCCTTCACATCTTCACAATGACAACCAAAGCCGAAGCCATCACCACAGTGTCCGACCATGTCGAAAAGGCACCCGACTCCATCGCCATCCAAAAGGCCATTGACGCTCAAGATCTCACTCCCAAGCAACAATACCAGCGCCTCTGGACAAACCTCAAGAAGGACAAGCGCTTCGTCCTATGGTCCATCTACATCATGTCCCTAGTCTTTGGCTGGGGCTATGACGCTGGTCTCTCAGGTGTAGCTGTTGCTTTTCCAGAGTTCCGCAAGGTTTATGGAGAGTACTACAGCGTTGGTGATCAATATGTCATCCCGGCGTTGTGGCAGTCTCTTTGGAACGCTGCTAGTACGATTGGGCAGATCTTTGGTGCGTTTCTGGCGGGCACGTTTGCGGATTGGGTTGGGCGCAAGTATGTTCTTTGGACTGCTGTCGCTTTATCTATTTCGTCTTCGTTTGCGCTGGTCTTTGCTCCTAGTCTGCCTGTCCTCTTCGTCTCGAAGCTCCTTCTCGGTCTTTCTGTTGGTCTCTCAACTGTCACGCCTCCTCTGTACGTCACAGAGAATGCACCCGCCGCTCTTCGAAGCTCTCTCAGCTCTCTTACCAACGTCATCATCGTGCTGGGCTTCTTCCTCTCCTCCATCACTGGCTGGGGCTCTTCCAAGATCAAGGGCGAATGGAGCTTCCGACTTGCCTTTGTCATGACTTTCCTTGTCCCTACGCTCTTCGCCATTGGCCTTCCTTTTCTTCCCGAGTCACCTGTTTGGTACGTCAAGAAGGGTCGCGACGACGATGCCCGAAAGGCCATCTTCAAGCTCTACGGTACTTCTATCGACGTTGAAGAGAGACTCGAGTTTATCAAGTCTGAACTCGAAGTTTCTGCTGGTGAAGCCAACATGGCTAAGCAGACAAGCTGGAAGGCCATCTTCTCCAAGGAGCATAGAAGCAGAACCCTCATTGCTGTTATGGGACTCCAGTCTCAGAACTTCTCCGGCGGATACTTTGCCAGTAAGTAGCCATTTACCGCTCCTGCTGACCTAAGTGCTAACTGTTGCAGACACTTACCAGACCTACTATTTCGAACTCATCGGCCAATCCGACCCCTTCGGCCTCACAGCTATTTCCTCGACGCTCCAATTCCTCTCCAACTGCGTCGCCGTCTGCGTCTCCGATGTCCTCCCCCGTCGCAAGTCCCTCATCGGAGGCGGTACACTTCTCTGCTGCTGGTCCATCATCATCGCCGGAACATCCCTCGCAAGCACCGCCAACACAGCTGCCAACACCGCTCTCCTCGCATTCATGATCACCTGGTCGATGCTATACACTGGTACAGTTGGTTGCTTCGGATGGGCTATAGCGCAAGAAACTGCTGCTCAGGCTACGCGTCCCAAGACTATTGCCTTCAGTCTTGTTTGCCAACAGCTCACTGCCCTTATGCTGTCTTCGGTGTTTCCCTACTTCATCAACCCTGACCAGCTTAACTGGGGCGGAAAGGTCATGTTCTTGTTTGTTGGTGCAGAGGTCTTCATCCTGGTTACGCTGTTTTGGTTCCAGCCTGAGACGAAGAACAGGACTTACCATGATATTGATTGTCTGTATGCTGAGGGTGTTCCCCCCAGAAAGTTCTCCAAGTATGTTGTCAACGATGGAGCTGTTGTGCGAAAGCCCACTGTGGAGAAGAAGTGAATGGACTGGCAGGGTGTTGAGGATGTGATAGGGTGAGGGTCTCCAGTATATGGATGGGCGTCGGGGAATTGGAGTTTGCATCTTGGCCGTTCACATGAGATGGGGAAAAACAAAAAGTCTTGCGGTATATGACAATGGTAGCATATTAAATGAATATTCTTCACTCTATCAACTCTCCATGTCGCTAATGTCTCCTGTCCTCCATTATAATATTATCCTCCACATCTCTTCTTCATGAGCTGATCTAGATCTAGAGCAGTTAGTGCTAAGTACAGTGGACCCAGTGGCGTGCAGCCATGACGAAGGGCACTGCTGTTCTCCGCATTTATATAAAACCCAATCCCCGCAAACTTCAAACCTTGTCGCAACTGCTTTCAATTAATCGAATCAAGCCATGTCAAGTCCAGCGCCGCCAAAACCCACCAAGATCCGTCAAGCTTGCGATGTCTGCCACAAGCGGAAGATTCGCTGCGATGGTTGTCGACCATGTCACAATTGCCAAAGCTTAGATATAGGCTGTACATATTTGGCCGTGCCTAAGAAGACGGGACCTAAAGGGCCGCGATATGCACGGAGGTCCAAGCAGCGACCGGCGACAATATTTCAGTCTTCTACCAGCCCCGAGGTCGACATTCACAGCATCAATTCTAACAACACAGCATCTCCACCATGTCCAAAGCAGTTCTTGGAGTCACCGCAATTGACTGATGCAGCTACTCGATGGTGTCTCGACGCCTATTTCAAGCATAAATACCCACTTACTCCAATCCTTCATCGCCCTCATCTCGAACAGACACCAAGATCAACAGAGCAATATGGCTTGATCACGGCATGCTGTGCTGTGATCGCGTTATCGCCAGAAATACTACCGCCTTGTCCCGTCGAAGACAATTTCACAATCCCATCTGCCGACTTCTTGATAGCCGAGACTCTTCGCGCCAGAGAGTCTTGTAACCTGATTGAACATCCATCGTTAATGCATATTCAGACATCATTCTTTCTTCACGCTGCATTCTTCTCGATGAACAAGGATAACTCGGCTTGGTATTATTTACAGGAAGCGATCACAATGCTTCAGACATTGCGCTTGCATGAGGAGACCACCTACACTGATGATGATGATGCAAGCGACCCGGTGTTTGTGAAGTATGCTCAGCGAATGTTTTGGGTACTCTTCATCACCGAGAGAGCATATGCTTTACAAAGAAATCGACCGATCAGACTGCAAGACACATTGAAGCTTCCAGACGTCGACTCAATGTCACCCGACGCAGAGATCCTACGCGGCTTTCTTGATCTCATTTCCCTATTCCGTCCATTCGGCCAAGACTTCATCGCACAGTGGAACAGCCCAACATCATCCACTTCGACAGATTTCGCAAATCTGTTTCGATTGCAGTATCTTCTCAAAAATTCGCTTCCAAACCTTTCAAATCACTCCCAAGTCCAACAGGCAGATCTTCTTATATCGCGTCAGTGGCTCAAGCTTGTGGTCTGGAAATTATGCGCTTCAAAAAGAGTTCTGTCGACTGCGAATAGTGAGGATGTCATGTCATTGCATTACCCAGCTAGTATCGCACGCGACATCGTAATGGTGTCGGAGCTATTACCGACGCAGGCTTTTGAGGCCAATGGCATCGGAATTGTTGAGAAGGTCTTTGACGTTGGATGCTCGCTGGCGGATCTGCTGTCGTTGGTGCCGTTGGAATATCAGGGCTCAACGATGGATGTTGGCGTCATTGATACACTTATGGAAACAGTGAAAATTGTCGGGACGAGGTTTGGTGGCAGCTACCGGCATTTGGACATACTGGTTGACAAGGCGAGCGGGTGCCTTCTTATGAACGTGGATCGAAGTCTTCCTCCACCAGAACATGGCAATCCAGGCAACATCGAGGAGATGTAATTTAATAAAAGTCATTCATATTGCATTACACCCTGTTTGTGGTCCTAGCAGCGAATCGAGACTGACAGAAGATAATGAGAGGCTCGCAACTGTGGTTACTCGCAACAGAAGGAGCATGCATCATGAAGGTCAACTGCGACTTTCTCACGGTGATCAGAGGCAGTGACCGATAAATTACACGGCTCAATACAATAAATGATGTTGGCGCCGCGTTCTGACCCCCTCAAAGTTGCACTCGACTCACTACAGCCATTTGCATACGCCGCTGGCTTCAGGCACCAACGCACTAGATGGATTTCGACGACCTCGGATGCGACGAGCGTCTGCCACACGAATCAAGCAGTATTATTCAGTACGGGTTGAGGAATTCGGATGTTGTCGCTCTCGGGACATTACTATTCGATTCAAGTCAGGAAAACAGTCTAGATCAATGACCAACATGCCCCGGACCGAGGACAGAGGGCTTGGGTCTCACAAGAAATTGCAACCACCAGAGACGGAATCGTTTCCAACACGAGCAGCTGAGCATTTTGAGATTTGACCCGTTGCTTCTCAGACTCTGGCGCTCCCCCATCAACATGATATGACAACAACCGATCAATTTGTTTTGGTCTCTGACGGCAGGTCCCTTCAGGCTACATCCCCGTGGTCCTTTGAGGCTTCACGGAGCGAGCTTTCCAGGCGCCTCTCAGTGACGGTCTCACTCTACAGTCTCGTTATCCACTCTGATGCATCATCATTTGAAACGCCGATGCCGGCTAGCAGCCTGTTGGGGTCACACAAGTGGGTGCCCATCATTGCCGTGCCAATGCGGCACAAATTGATTGCTGAGGTAACTTTGCCAAACAGCTCGTGTTCCTCACACAAACGACACTTTCGACTCTCACGACCAACGAGACACAAGATAACCTGGGATTATGATGGCGACACTGGAAACAAAGAGACGCACCCACAGCAAGCACTCGACCGCTGGAAGGTCAGACTTGCCGTGCATCACCCAGTATCATCTTGACTGGACTCGGGCCAATTGAAACAAGAGTTATGACGAAGCAAGATCACGTATTGGCTGCCAAGGTGAATATGGTAAAGGACTATTGGGAATCTGCAAGTCTTGAAATAATAGTTCTTGTTTCTAACCACTCAACTCTGATAAGAGAATGCTATCGTCGGTTCGTGGCCCTAAAATCAGGGTTGAGCGTTCCTTGTTGGCCCTCACCCGCAACTCACCGACCTTTCTGTCCTCAGACTGGCCGTTCCACGCCTTGACAAGATCTATGTCAGGCCTCAATCCTTTGAGAGAGCCCAGTATTGCTGACTTGAAGTCCATGAAATCGCATTCTGCATCAGACCTTATCTTGCTCCAGAGTCCATATCTGGAATACAGCACGGCTACAGCAACTGCAATAAGCAAGGAGATACTCAGCAATGACAATGCGGGTAAGAAAGCTCCTATGCGAAAGACTTGGACCGTAATTGTACCAGCCATGGGCTTGGTCTTTCTCAGTAGCATAACCTGAGCGGCTCCGCTCCCCTCGAGAAAATGGTCAAGCAAAAGCCCGAAACCATCTTGGACCGCTTCGAAAACATCTTGATCGGTCACCTCCTGACGCTTGGCCCTGCTCTGCACATTTTCGACGTTGCGACGGAAGGAATCGCCAAGGACGGACGTATACAGGGTCGTCAATGTCTGCGATAGATACCCGACTCCATGGAATGATATGTTGGCCAGGGCTCGACTTGGATCAATATCCGATACATCAAGCTGTGACAAAGTCACTGATATGTTCTTTGCGTCCACATCAACGCTGACGTTGAAGCGAGACGGCGTGAACCAGACCTCACACTGGGTCTGGTTCAACATGGAGTAAGCGTCGCCAGCCAAGAAGCCGTACATGTAACGCGACTGGTTGTTGACAGCTGCTATCGATGTGGTGAAGCCCTCGTACAAGACTCCCCAGGTGGGAAAGCCTTCCCACGGGCCGTTGGGGAGAGAACCACCAACCCAGTATCCCTGAGGACCGTAGATCCCACCGGGCGTGCTCACCCGGTTTGACTTGGAGAATGACAATTGGCTGGATCTATTATAGTGACAGGAAACGTTGGAATAGTATCCGAACTCGACGAATGAATATCTACGGATGATGGCGTCCGGGTCACCCAGGTACGTAGGCTGCAACAGCCCAACGGCCGAGCCAACACCATACGATCGGCCGTGGTAAGAGTAGCCAGTGCCGTCGAGTTTTTGGTAAGCTGGCGTAGAGAAATTTCGCGAAGAAGCTTGCGACACAGAATTGGCCAACAGGCCTGTCCTTGCTACAAAGGTCAGCGCTGAAAGGAAACGGCTCGCTTGACAAACCTTTCCAATTGACATAGGAAAAGGTCCCCAAGTCTTGGGTCCCTCCAAGGAGCTCGTCGCACCCCTGAGCGGGAACACATCTAGATGCCCAGTACTCGGACGTCGCTTGGTCAAAGTCGGGAACTTGAACCGCAGTTGTCTCGGTGAGCTCATTGATTGTCGGTGTGATGGAGCCAGCCCAGAGAGCAGCAGGGAGCTGGAGGAGTAGCAGGGAAATGACAGATATCAACAATTCCTTCATGCCACCCCCGAAGATAGGGGACTTGGTCGTTATGGCCTGTAGAAGCTTGAATGTGTCCAGTCTAGGTGGGTCCCTGTGTAGCCTGGCATTGGTGGCCAGTCCAACGAGGGATGTGACGACATAGGTCTGGCTGAGAGCAAGCAAAGTCGAAAGAACCTGAACAAAGATGGAGATCAAGGTCCGGTTGTCGCTGATGAAACGAATCACGCCATCAGAGGAGAAGCCTTTGTACCTAGAAAGCGGTACGGCTATCGCGGAGAGGACAAGGGATGCCACAGTAAGCAAAAGAATAATGACAAGCTTAGTATACATGATGATAAGATGAGAGCGACTAGTTTGTAGGAACGAACGGATAATTTTCGAGTAAGAGTAGACGGTTGATATACTCCAAGTTCTGTGGGCTGTTTTAAGCTGTCATAGTCGATCTGTGGCTATGGCCCGTTCCGGTAGGCGAGGCAAAAACACAGAACCCAATATTTCAGCCCAGCTAATGTTGGTTGTTGGTCTTGCAAAAATCAGCCTGGCTACTTCTGGCCGTGGCTGCTTGACCCATTCGGTTCGAGGGTTGGAGTTTGCCGCGCGCTAATTTCAGCCGCACCTGGGTACACCACGATACGTGTCAAGACGAGACCGTCGATGTACTGTGCGCCACCAAATCTGCCCTGAAACAGGGTAATCCTGCTATTGACGCCTGCATATCTTGGCCATTGACCAGCGGCTAACCAGCCTATTTGGACAGCCGCAAAGAGGCTTGCTCATCTGATGCACTCCCTAGCCAATGTAGAGACAGTGTCGATTTTAGCACCCACAAGCAAGGTTGTCCAGCTGCTGACAGGGCCAACAATCGAGCGATACCGTTTCTCATGGCCAGTAGTCTGGTTTTGATTTACCGAAATCGATCTTTTTACGCCCAAGCTGGCCCTCTCTTTCAATCAGATCGCTGTAAGATCAAGCCCACAAACGGCTGCTCTATGCCATGATTTCTGTATACATTTCAAAGGACTGGTCGTTTCTCGTTCAGCTCCTTGGTGCAATTGTCAACAGCCGCGTAGGTCTACGTTCTCATAACAGACCCAGGCGCTCAAGCTTTCGAGCCCCCGACACCTCCGTATCCGGGCCTCTTCTCAGCCCATCTCGAAAGATGCCTCTAAACACCTGAGTCCCCGTCGATATCCCATATTGAACCCTTCTACATCACCAAGAGACAAAATTTGCAGTGCCAATACCATGACAAACGTCAAGTGTGAACAAGTACAAGACCATCGAGACCACTGTCCATAACAAAACCTTCAACCCCACAAATGTACCACTGTTTGCCACCACCGGTATGCTCTCGCGCTCAGGTCCACGCTGTCGTGGGCACAGGGTAATTCCAATACAAGACTCCCAGGCTCTGCAGGTCGTCTACCGATAGAACACGACTTGAAGGAGGTACTGGCTGGGAACAGCGAAAGTCACTCAGCGTCGCCAACCACTACAGGGATGAGGAGCGATCTCGCTATCAACCTCAATAGGGGATTCGGCTCTCCTTCCTCCGTGACCCAGATTGTAAGGTCTTTAGCTGGTATAGCGCTGATCTGGCTATGGCCAAGTTAACGCTATATTATATTACTATCGAGCTCCCTCCTAGCTGTTCTACCCTTTATTGCCGCGATCTTATGTCTGAAGAAAGATCAGCCTCTAAGAGCTATCTCTAAGATATGAGTAAATATAAGGTAGTTAAGATTAGTATCTCTTTTAGATTAAGTACTACCATTACCGGGTTTAGCCTTTTATTTTAAAAATATTAATACTTTTACTTAAATAAGTTAATTCAAGCTACTAACTAAAAGCTTTAATAGTTAAGAAAATATATAGCTAATTAAGTTTATAAGATTAAGATATAATAATTTTAAACATGATAATCAGAATATCTAAGGTTAATATTATCTACCGAGATAATCGGTAAGCGATATGCTTACACTAAGTTCAAGTTAAGATTAAAATAGAACCTTCAAAATGACATCTCGTGTCTAGCTTGATCCATTCCATGTGCTGATCCTCTTGTGTTGCTTGGGGTGTATTGTGCGGCTTTTGAAGCTTGTGATCTTGGAGGGCGTGGTCACACGCAGGTCCACATTTCCGAAAGGAGCGACGGAGTCAGCATGCGAGTTAGACCCAGCCATCAACGAGAAACGAACCATACCCGTAACCGAATGAGCCGAGTCGATATCGGACTCCGTTCCTCCTTGGGGACTTGCAAGACAGATTATCGCAAGAGTTAAGTACATAAACCCCGAGTAGCCTCCTTTAATATTAGAAGCACAACGCAATCAATCACTCTCCATAACACCGAACAGCTCTGGCATATTCATTTCACACAGCAGCATATAATTCGAATCCTTTAACTTCAAGATGGCAACTTACAAGCCCAAGATTCTTATAGTCCTCACCTCTGCCGACAAGGTCCCCAAGACAGGGAAGCAGATCGGATGGTTTCTGGTAAGTGGAAGACATTCACTATTACAACCTCCACATCTACAGACTGTCGTATGCAGGCTTCAAATGAGCGGTACTAATATGACCAGCCCGAGCTTGCTCACCCATTTCACGTTCTCAGCCCCGTAGCCGAATTAGTCTACGCGACTCCAAAAGGCGGCGAGTCTCCACTTGATCCTGTGTCGGCAGAGCTATTCAAGGATGATCCCGTATGTAAGGACTTTCTTGAAAATCACGAGTCAGTATGGAAGAACACTCTTAAGCTGAGCGACCTTGCTGGTCGCTCTTCGGAGTTCGACGCGATCTTTTACCCCGGTGGACATGGTCCAATGGTAGATCTTGTCCACGATGAGCACTCAAAAGACGTCCTTCGGGACTTCCATTCGCAAGGCAAGGTTATTGCAGCTGTATGCCACGGACCAGCTGCATTCCTCAATGCGACAACTGCATCAGGGGAGTTGATCTTGAAGGGCAAGCAGGTCACTGGCTTTGATGACGTGGGTGAGGAAATGTTCCAGTTCACGGAGGATATGGACTTTAGTCTTGAGAATAAACTGGGTGAAGTCAGCGGTGGAAAGTATGTCAAGGCTGACGAAGGTCCTCTTGCAGAGAAGGTTGTTGTTGATGGAAAGATTATCACGGGTCAGAATCCAGCGTCGTCAAAGGGCGTTGCTGAGGAGATCGCCAAGGCGCTTGGAGTATATTGAAGAGCCTAGATCGACAGAAGTCTGCCTCGAAATGATGTTTATATAGATATGTTGTCATAAAATGAAAGATATATCAGCTTCCCATTTAATGTTAACATACCGCAGCGGTTGAGGAATTCCGGTGAAGGGTAAGCTCAGACTCGCATTCAAGCTTATCTCCTGCCGAACCAATCGTGATCGTTATCGGAACCAATATGGATCCACATCAACTACCAGGATCGGCTTTAGACATCGTCGTTTAACTCCGATGAAACGGCTTGGGCGGATATTAGTGCTGACTTGCACCTCACACTCTGCCTCACTCCGAATAGCTTCAATACACCCGGATTCGTGTCGGAAGTATGTTTGGATCCTTCTTTGCTTCCAGCCCACCTGCTCCGTCGAGAAAACCCAGACGCAGCCAGGTATCAAAAGCCTGCAACTCGTGCCGACTGCATCGCATCAAATGCGATTCCGAATACCCATGTCAGAATTGCTCAAGTAAAGGCTGGCAGTGTAACAGAACGACCCGACAGAATCCGGGATGGAGTCTCTCGCGGGCGATGAGGTATAAAAATGGATGGCTCCGGCCCTGTGCCATGCTAAACCTCACGGCTGACACAACTCATAGTGAGATCGATAGGCTGAGACAACGAGTGAAAGAGCTTGAAGGACAGCTTAAAGATACCAGCATCCCGACACCGCCGGTTGAGCATAGTCCAGAGGTCGCATTAAACGGCTCATCTCCGAACTTCTCATATGCTAATAAGGGAGTTCAACTCGATACTGCGACTACGATCCAGTCATTTGCCCCCAGCACTCAGTTTTACGGACCGTCATCCGCGTACTATTTCATCCATTGTATCAGCCAGCGTCTCAAAGCAAATGGCATAGCCTTGAACGCTGATCAGGAGCCTCACAGCTTGATACCCAACTCGGCAAGCCGATCTATGGTCAACGTCATCAATACTCCGGATGCCGAGATAGATGAGCACCAAAATTCAAAAGACCCAGCACCAACTGGAATAACACATGGGTTGACTGAGAAGACGCTGTCTGGGAAAGACTTATCGGCAACCAAAGAGGCGTATTTCCTCGACCTATTCTGGGACTCGTGGCATTGCTGTTACCAGCTTCTCGATGAGGGAGAGTTTAGGGCACACTACAAATCACTACGGGATGAACCAACCGGTGGAAGCAGGAAGGACTCCCCTCTTGTAGATATTGTATTAGCACTTTGTATGCAATTCGGCGTCACATCGCTGCCTCGTCAAGGTGGTTACAAGGCGGAGATTAACTTTCGCGACGCAGCAGTTGCAGGTCGTTGGCTTTACCAGCGCTGCCAAAGGTGTATCTCATGTGACCTGGAGAGGCCAGCGCTCGAGACCTTTCAGTGTCAACTGTGGTCTGCGATCTACTTGGCGAATGCTTCTTACCAGAACATGGCGCAGCACATGCTCGGTGTTGCAGCACGCACAGCATATACGTTAGGATTGGATATTGAGCCAGGAAACCATCTACCCATCAAAGAAAGAGAAGCACGGAGCCGGGCTTGGTGCATATTGTTCATGTTCGAGACAAGATCATGTATTCGTCTGGGAAGACCTTGGGTCACCCAAACCCAGCCGATTTCGCCATTGTTGCCAACCAGGGACCGATGCCATGCTACAGTTGGCGTTGGTAAGACAAGATACACCACCGAAAGAGCAAAGCTCACCGAGATAGCCCGGTCAGCCTTTGATAGTGCCTTCGATTACCGGCCGAGCGGCGAAGCTTCCACCACGACTTCCGACCGCCAATCGAACCTATATACTTCCAGTATGGCGAGAATGCGTGCATGGGCCGAATCCCTACCTCACATGCTGAAGACGGAGAGACGTAGTGGTGGAAAGCCTCTCTCAACTGATCTCTCAGAGATTGAGATCGAGCCATTTGCGCCCATCTCGCTGCGAAGACAGCGCTTGATGCTCGAGCTATTCTATCATGAATTGATGCTTACACTCGGCCGGCATTCCATAAGCCAGTCGTTGACTCGTGCTGGAAGCACACAAGCATCCCCGCCTCATGAAGCAGCAGATATCTCAGCTCTACACGCCGCAGCAACAACGAAGCTCTTGTATCAGGTCTATCGAGAGTACGACATTTTGAATGGATGGTACGAGCCGTTCAATTGCCAATGGAACGCTGCGATAACACTGGTTGGATATCTCTTGGCATATCCCCAAGACACTCAAACTGCTACAATCGCCCGAACAGCACTGTCGCAAAGTACTACGGTCCTGGAAAAGATGGGGGACTTTTTCGGAACAGCTCCAAGTGCAGCTGGCGTGATGCGAACACTCCGCCAGAGGCTTAACATCCCGGTCGAGGCGCATATGGTGACTGACAGAAATACCGTCACACCTGACACGGCTCAGGACGCAGACTTCAATGACCTTGGATCGTTTGACCTGTCCTTTGAAGGCATGCTGGGAGCTTTTGGGACGGAGTCTGAGTTTGAGAGACTTGGGTTTGGTATTGATATGCAGGCTTTCCTAACTAACGATGCTGAAGACACGTGTAGAATCTAGAACCTTTCTCAATAACCTAGGCCTCAAAGTACGAAATGCTCTCCAGCACTTTGAGCTTCCAACCCTGCACGAGATCCTGCCTCTGTCCTCTTGGTGATACCTCTACAATAGCCCGCAAGAAGTCGACTGCACCTTGCATGTGCTCCTGAAGTGTTGAAGTGAACTCAGCATCCTCCCAAACCGTGCAGCCCTTCTCCTTGCAACGCTCCTCGAAGACTTCCATCAACTTGTACTTTTCCGCCAGGGAGTCGGGTGTGTCGATTCCGTTCCAGAGGAACGAGCGTCGTGGGTTCCACGAAGGGCTTGGGACGACACCGGCGAACTCCCAGTCGAGGATGCCTGTGATCTTGCCAGTCGAAGGGTCGTACATCATGTTGGCGAAGTGTAAATCTTTGTGCGCGAGGCGCAGCTTGATGTTGTTGACTGTGTTGGCGTATCTTCGGAGAGCATTGACGAAATTTATGAGACGAGGAATGATATCGCGCATGAACTCCAACGACGGATGCGTGCGAATGAGTCGAATATACTTCATGACGTGAGCGGACATGTAATCGCCGTAGGTATTGTACGGCCCTTCAATGTTGAGAGACTGTACTGTCTCGAAGGGGCCCAAAACGCCTGAATGTCCGCGGCCTGCCAAAAGGTCTCGTCCACAACTGGGCCAATCTCAACCGCGCCCTGATCGTTGACGATCAAACCTCCGAGGCCATCAAACTCGTGCGCTTGCAGCTGGGTAATGAAACCCATCAGCTGGTCGAGGATGTCGCTTTGTTGCTTGTCGCTCAGGCTACCGTAGATATCGCTGAGCGTGACGCCCGGGATGCGAGAGAGTAAGGTGTATTCGTGAGCGATCGGGTTGTTTGTGGAGACATCGTAGGCTATAACCTCGGGCAGTGGGATTGTGGTGTTCTTGGATAGCCAGGTCATGACACCTATCTCATTCGTAGTCTTGATCTTAGGCAGGTGGTTGCCAGCGACGCGAAGAACGAGGTCGGTATGGCCGCGCGAGAGCTCAATAGGCGGCAGAGTGAGGAAGTAAACTGAATGGTATTGAGCAGTCGTTTGCGGGTTGCTGATCGACGTGGCATGAGGCAAGCGCAAGGCCTGCAAGAGAGCCTGGATCGCATGCTCTGGGAGAGGAGGAGGGAGATGGGCGGCGGGCGAACTCATTGTCGCGGTTGATGCGGAAGTGAAGAAATGAAAAACGGTTGAGAAGTGAAATGACGAATGCTATGGGTTGGTGTGCGTGCAGAAAAGAAGGGGCTACAAACAAAGGAACAGTGCTTTGTACCGATAGGATAAGCAGCAGCGATGAAGTTTATTTGTTCCCCATAATTCAAGCTTTTATTTTATTATAAACCTTCTAACTTGAGGGTTCTGCAGATGGCGATTCCGCCTATAAGGCTAAGGTTTATGCTGTGAATGCTAACCGTGATCTGGCCACGGCGCGTCAGCGCCAACAGCAGCTAGGCGATAATATAACAGAAGGTTTCACGATGGTTATATTTTTATAAAATAGTGTATTATGTATTCTAGTTTAGTTTCTACTTCTTTATGTTCCTAGTTTTCGGCATCTTAAAGCAAGTTACTCAAATTAATACAGGGTTGTGTATCGCCAATAATGTCCTGTAATACATTAGTATATCAGCCGAGACTCAAGAGTTGTTTTTTCCTCACAGTAAGCCGGATTTCCCGGCAGCAAACCACATTGCCACTACACTTCTGTCCAAGAGTGCCATCAAGAATCCCTATAACATTCAGGCTGAGATCGACACAGCTGTCAGAGGTCTTCGAATTCGTGGACGAAAGACCTAACAATCCGCCTTTATTGTTGCCTTTTGTATTGCCAGCCTTGTTATTGCAACACCGAACACTTGTGTCCGGCCCACAAACTGCCTGGGCTTCAGAGACCTTGAGCCCTTCGACCCGAGGCTTTCTCCGGCCTTTCAAGCTTAGAGCAGCAATGGCGCAAGTAAAGACGGTTATTATAGTCATGAAATGCATGATGACAGATGGTAGGGGGTGGAATGGTTGAAACGATTGAAATCAGGCAGATTGAGCTGCGGGCAGGTGAATGGAAGTAAGAGTTGGTGGTTGAAGATGCAAATTGCTATGAAGACAAGAGAAAGATCAATAACTTTATACTCGAGAAGAATTCCGCATTTGAACAGTTTCCTTGTGAGGCTGGCGTTGTCTGAACGGCAAGTAGTGGCTAGACCACAACCATCTGCTCAATTTCTTGTTGAGGAGAGCACAAGGCTAAAGTCGGCAACAAACAGCACACTATATTCCCTCTACAGTTTAAGCTTATCCCGAATCTGCTTAAAAAATAATTGCAATTGGCTAGTAACCAAGACATCCCCTTAGGCAAGAGTTATTTATTTTCCCTAACCATCGAAATTCCGCAATCAGAATCTTGCTCTTTCGAGACACGGCAGACGGTGGCTAGTGTCCTGAATCTACAGTGTGTTGATTCAACGGCCCGATTACAAAGACATTTCAAATTAAAAGAATGCCAGTAAGAGCCGGTGTATAGCAATTCTATTGCTACTGTCTATTTGGAGGAACATCGATCCCACGTGCTGCCGTGACAATGGACCTGGTTACTTGATTCGTCATCGTGTTGAGGGCTTGATTACTTTGTAAGCCACGTGCAGGTCAGGTGGACTTCCTGCTGCCGATGCGACCGATTGAAACTATGTCTCAGCTTAAGTGTCTTGAGAGAAAATTAACAACCTAAGAATATTTGACTGGTATTGGACCAACCGTGCTCACACTATTGCCTCGCCCGCCCCAACATAACATACTGCTCTTACAGTCCTCTGAGATACTACCTCAGCCCTTTCCATTCCCTGCAAAAGGTAGTGCATTGCACGCTAGACTGCCCTTGGGAACTAGACCACCTGGAACTAACTAATCTACCATTGCGGCGTGCCTTTGGCTCGAAGAGTCGCACCGTATCTCCATAACAGGAACGGGGCCGGCCAGCCCAGGATGATGAACACCAAGGCAAGCAGGCTATTTCCCCAGCCATAGTCAAATTTCCGATACATCGTCGGGGCAAAAATGGGAAAAGCAAACCCTGCAATGCTCCGAAGGAACTGCGAGGCAGCACTTGCGGAGGCGACATACTTACGGAAAACGTCCATAACATATGCTTGTAGAGCCTGTGTATTGAGAATGATGCCACAACCAAAGATGCCGATGCCGATGTCTGGGACTATCCAAGCATTATGCCTGTCTGCCGACCAGCCATAGAGGAACAGACCGAGAGGAATCAGGATGGCTCCAGGTAGCATTAGAGGAACACGATACTCAGGTGCCGTATCGTCGCCGGCTTTCTTCCTGAGATATCCCCAAAGCTTGTCCATGATGATAGCGCCGCCCTGTGCTGCCACTGTGTAACCTATGACTAGGGCGAAGTAATGCAAGCCACTCTCCCATTCTGACTGGCCATACCGCTCAATCCACAGAGTCGCAAATGTGGAGAGAACGATATAGAGGATTCCGAAATTGTAGGCCAGGAATATAGCAATGACTTGTAATATGGGTTGTGTGAATAGGAGGCGGAATGGCCGACTGAGTGCCCTGAGCAGAACTGGACGAAGACTTCGTTCTGAAGCAGTCATGTGTTCTGTGAAGTAAGCCCTGCCGGTCTCCTGGCGCAAACGGGCAGCTCTCCTCTCCAGCAGAACAAACTCATAGGTCTCGTCGAACACGAGGAGAGCGATGACGACCAAGATACCATCGAAGATAGAGAGCACCCAGAAGGTCCAGCGCCAGCCCACAGTCTGAGTGACCGCACCGCCGATGATAGGCCCAAGCGCCGGACCCAGGAGCGGGATAAAGGTAGAGATAGCAAATGAAGTGCCTCTCTCTTCCGCCCGCCACATATCCGATAAAACCGGGTTTGTCACAGCAAACTCAGCGCTTGCCCCAAGACCCGAGAGGAGACGGCTTGCAATCAACAGACCGCTTGACTTACTGAACCCCGCAACAGTGTTCCAAAGGATATAGAAGCAGCTAGAAGCCATCCACGTCGGACGCCGTCCGAAGACTTCAGCTAGCGGGGAGAGAACCATGGGACCAAAGGCGAATGCGAGAACGAAGATTGACAGGAAGATCTGTGTTTCCTCCGCGTCGGTGTGCAGATCGTGGGAGATTGTCTCGAGAGCTGGGGCGAGCATTGCGCCTGACATGAGAGTTACCAGGCCGCCACCCGAGAGTAATAGGGTGATAACCCATTTGCGCGGGCGAGACCAGTTGTATGGATGTCCTGGGTCGCTGTCTCCGTCCCAAATTACCTAAACAGCCACAGGGTTGATTAGTTTATGCGAAGAGCATCACGGACTGCGTGGGAAATATACCAGTAGTGACTCCGCCTCTGACTTATTTGGCTGGACACTCCCTGATTCGAGTTCATTTTTGTCTTGAGTGACTGGGCTGATTGGAGCTTTCTCGTTCTCCTGGGTAGCCATCATAGGGACTGACTATACGACGAATAGGATAGGTGGATGTCGTGCAAGCTTGGGAGGTGGCAAAAGGACTCGGTGTATCTGGGTCTAAGACAAGACCTGAGACTGTGCTCTTTTTCTCTCGGTTTGTTTTCTCTTCCACCGTTATGTCCCTGGGAGGGCTCCTCGATATAAATACTTACATGTCGTAGATGGGACTTTTGTTTGGGACTTCCCAAGAAGCTCGGTCCGAGTTCAGTGTGTTGGCTCAATTTGTCTCGCTGAGATGTCATAATCTTTAAATATCAATCGAGCTCGGTCCGAGCCTGCTTTACAGTCCAGGCATGACTATTTACAGGGTTACTACAATAGGGAGTTGTGGACCACTCGGCTTGAAAACTCGGCTTGAATTGTGTCGGCTTCGGCTTGAGGATTCGGGGACTCGGAATTAAAATACAGCACTCAGACGTGGTATGGGGGGGAGATGGCTTGTGTCTACGGATAGGGTGGCAGCGATAAGGCTTGACAAGGGATCTTCGGTTCAACGGCACAGTTTGGTGTGTGACTTCTGGCGCGGAGTAGCGTCGTAAACCGAGTCGGCACCAAAAGGTGATGTAATAAGTAACGATCGAAAACGTACACTTATACGAAAACTCTAATTTCTTCAGGCGGCCGCCAATTCGATATTCCAAGCAAACCTGTTCGTGTTAAGTTGAGCATCTTCTGACTTGGATTTCCCCTAAGTATGTTACCCCAATTTGCATTGCTCTTGCTACAATCCTTTACGCCAGGTCAATCTTAAGTATCAGTAGCCTTAATAATTGGACGTTTGATCGAGATGTATAATCTGTAGTTAAGACCTACCTATGGCCGAGGTTTTATAATCACCGCGAAGAACGTAGTACAGCAAATGGCGTGGTCTCTGTCAATGAAGCGTGCCGGCCACCTTTACGCGATACCTCTCAATTAAAGAATTACTTATAAAGAGACGTGAGCCATTATATTTAACAACCGTACGCTGCCGAATTGATGTTCCCGACTATAACACCTGCGGATCGTCGACGCCTCGAGGCTCTTCTAAGTTGTGAGCTAGAAGTGTTATTTGCAGTTGAGATTTGTGGCTGGAAGTTTATCCGGCAGAGAGAACCTAATATAAACAATAGGATTACTAACACTTCAGCAGTTGGATGAACTCTGACGCTCTGACGTTACCAAGCCTGACGTATCAGATTGCGGAGACCTTTCATGTCCATGGATCCGCGGACCTTCCAGCTCCGAAACACGATCAAGCCTAATAAGCTACCTTTTGTTTCACTGGACAGTATAATCTTTTAACTCTGCCAAGAACAACGACTGCCGAAACCAGAAGACCATAGACTGCACACCCTATTATCTTCTTTATAATGGAAATGTCCGGGGGACCGCAAACCCCACAATCGACACGTGCATGCGAAAGCTGTAAAGCAAAGAAGCTTCGGTGCCTTATGGGTAATGGCCTGCCATGGACTTGTCAGAGGTAAGCGCAGTATTATGTTCGTTCTTGGTGCTGACCGCCATAAAGGTGCCTAGAGAGGAAACTGGAATGTGTGATCCCTGAAACACGTCCTCGGCGGCGCAAGAAGAAAGGTTAGATGTCCTAGTGTCCTCTGCCTTGGGAGCAAGACCATATTTTTCTGACACTTTTCTTCCTTAGTCTATGAGTCAAGACTTGAGCGTCCGGAGCGGGAAATTGGGAAAGTTGTGTCCTTACTCCCCGAAAACGACCCAAGTGCCCTCAAACGTTCAGAAACACCTCCATTGTCGGGGGTGCTTTCCACAAGCTTTGAGTAATCTGCTTTTGACAACGCGATCCACGATATTGTGTCCGTACAGCAGGCGGACTTTTTAGTTGCAGAGTACCATCAAACCTTTGCTGCGAGGTTCCCTTACGTGATCATACCAGAGGGCGCAACGTCACTCGCCCTCCGGCAAACAAGCCCCATGCTCTTGTTGGCGATCCTTGTCACGACGTCCTGGAGAATACGAGGCCAGCAGGACCAACTCAACCAAGTATTCCTCAAGGCGCTCGGTACTAGACTAATCATAGAAGGTTACCGAGACATGGACCTCTTGCAAGGATTGATGGTGTACCTTAATTGGTCAGCAAACACGCCTCGTAAATCGCTCTGCCTCTACTTACCAGAGAGTACTTCTTTCTAGGATCCACCTGCACGCGAAACCGAAAACACATCATGCCTACCGCCTTGTATCTATTGCGGCATCGATAGTGATTGAGTTTGGCATCACGCAGCGGCCCAGAAAGAGCAAACACGAGCAGTTAAATATCGAGCCCTTAATTGAAAGACCAAAAGGCTTGTCGGCAGTTGATGCGGAAATTTGGGATCCCGATGCTAGGCGAGCCTACCTAGGCTGCTATCAAATGACTACCTGGTTAGTAGGCGAATATTGCCGAGCTCATCCCGCTGACAAATGCATTAAGGTATTCTATCATGACTCGGAAATCGAGTCCGCTGATCTATAACGACTATTTGCACACATGCGCCCTGTCCCTCGCTACCGCTAAGGAAAAACCGTCAGACCTTGACCTTGTCTTCAATCTCGAGGTTACTCACGAGGACGAGAAAGCATATACCTTCTTCAGCTACACCGACGTCGGGCAGGCTCAGTTCATGCGTGATCAGCAAATACAGGTCTACCTCAATGCATTCTCTGTCAAAGTGCAGAAGTGGCGACTCCGCTTCCCATCTTCCCTTACGCAAGATCGTTAGTACAATGTTAAGAGAGAGAGAAAAACGCCAGAAAAACGCCAGCTAACCGCCCGATCAGCCTGCCAGCGAATATGGCCCTGGGTTTTGGAAGCTTTTGTCCGCGAATCGTGCCTATCAGGAATGCGAACTACCGAATTCTCCATGGCTTTCATCCGCATTCTTATGGACACGCTCACAAGCACAAAGACCTACTTCGACACCTTCCTAGCCATTCCCTCGAAGAGCCTCCCCAGCCTACAATCCACACACTGGGCTTCTTTAGGTTATTGCATACTCCATGAAGCGTCTATATCTCTATCATTACAGACCCGAGCGTGGAGCATCGAATCAGCGCGCTCTGTCATAAAGCTCGATGCATATATCGATGCCATCTCAGTTCGAGTAAAGGACCTCTCGTTAGAAATGGGCGCTCCAGAGCATGTACGGAATTGGTATGCTGACGCACTCGTGAGCTGGGAAGCGATTAAGATGCGTTACCTCGCCGTATATCAAGAGTCACTATCTGAAACAGACTCATACCCGCAATCCGCTCCTTCTCGGGCCTCGCATAGAGCGGAGGGGGGGAATGGTCTTTTAGCCCATATTCACGGAGAACCTAGCCATAGAGATATGTCTGAGAACTCGATCTGTCACAGTACAGCACTTGAGGCATTCAACTTCAGCGTGGATACCGGGCTGTGGATCATACCAGATTTTAATTATTTATAACGTGGAACATGCAGTCTTGAAGTATTGTTACTATTTATAAGACCCATTTCATACGCATTCTCTACCAATAGTACTTAATGTACTCAAGACATTTTATGTGTTGATTATAAGCTCACAGTTATAGGCCTCGATTTTATGTTACACATTAGCCTCACTATTGAGACACGCAATAGTCTGATCAGGCAGCAATATGCATCTTCGAAGTGCGACGCTGACATGATTGGTCTTACATGCATCCAAATTTCTGCACGAATCTACGTAAAGAAAGTAAATGCCCCTCATTTCAGCCTCAAGTCAAAGCCCTCTCATCTTCCGTCCATCAGCATGTCGACCCATAATTCAACCATCGTCTACCCCAGCGTTCCTACAACTGAAGAGGACCCGCGAGCTCGTATCAATGTCATGATTGACATCTTCAACGCTGGCCTTTCATCTCGCTCGGGCGGCAAGCTTGACAGAGGCTTGTACCATGAGATATTCACGGCATTCAAGCTCGTCCAGGATTATAAGATCATGCATGGTAGTCAGATCTCGAGACCCCTCACTGATGCGGAAAAGCGAGAAGGTCGGAACGGCAGCTCGCAAATGATCACGGTTCCCTTACAGGGTAACAAATACCGAGAATTGGATATGGTCTACAAGGAAGACGGAACTACCTTCATCGTCGAGGCCAAAAACACCAAGACTGTTGATCACAGTCAGCTCCAGCCAAACATCCAACTCGCGCAGCAAATTAAAGGAGCTTTGGTGTATGCGATCGGCGAGAAGGATGGTCAGGAACGAGCTCTCAATGAAGCATACAAGAGGCTCAAGGATCAACAAGACCAGTCTAGCGGTACTGGGAGCTTCCCTCCTCTCCATATCCTGCGGATTCCGAATAAAGTCTCGAACATCATGTCGGATAACAAGCCCATGAGTCTTTTATCGCTCTCATTAACGTTTCAGGTTTCCCAGTTCAATATCGCTGAGGTCACAGGGGAGTTTGATCATGAGGAACGTGGTTTCTCGTTATTTAGATAGAGTGGTGTACGGCTTCGCAGGCTACATATTATGTAAAAGTTGGTAGGTGAAGGATAAAAAGAGATACAACGATACGTTCTTTGAAACCTAATGCTATTTCTCACCCCAGCGGAGGTCAGGTTCCTACCCCAATCCAATCAAGGGTAAGGAGATCTCCCGTTACTTTTGTTCGGCCTCTTTGGAAGCAAGTTCCATGTATATCTCGACAGCTTTCCCGTGATCTCTGTGAGTACTGTCAACTTATTTAACAGTGCATCGACGCTGTTCCGTTGTCCGACGAACCATGCAACACCGATCACCAGGGCATAAGTGAGGATGGGCATGATGATGAAGCTGTTGCGAAATGCTGCAGGCACTGGGACGACATCAGTGCCCTCTGCCGGGTTGTTCAAGAACGGCAACGCCCAGAAAGTCTTCTTTGTTAGCTGCTGTGATACTTGGCCAAACGGTGATGTCGCTTACCGCTAAGAAGCTGACTGGTGTGAAAAGAACCGTCACCACGGTGAAGACATAGATTGCCTGATTCAGCGCCATAGCCTTTGTTGATCCTCGAAGAGACGTGGCGTTGAATAACTATGTAAAGGGGATTAGCTGGTAGCTCAACTGTGTCGCTTGATGTGAACCTACACCATCCCGAAGACTGATGATCTCCTCTCTTTTATCCCGGACCCGATACTGGACAGTGGTGGCATGATCATTGACATATCCAATTGTCGTACTAAAATAACCCTCCACTTCTTCAAACGTTGGACTTTTCGACATGTCTTGGATAGTTGACCGAACCTCATCCAACCACTCGTCAATGATCCTGAGTATTTGAAGAGCAACAAAATAGTCCCTAGAGCGGTCAAAAGAACTATCAAACATAAGTTCTTCCACTCTTTTCACATTGTCCAAATCTCCTAACTGTCAAGCGTATTAGAAGGGCTTATGCGTTTCAGGAGCAGGGGGCATCATCCGACTCACCTTAATATAAACAAGCTCGTCTATAATATCGAGCGTCTTCCCCCAAGCGTCCATACATACTTTAAATACCCTACAGATTTCGTGAAGATAGTGCGCGATAGGCGGTGCATCACTACCGTATCTATAATTAGACCATGACTTTCCAAAGTCAAATCCCGCATCGGGCTTATATGTATTTGGATGTGTATCTTCGTCTGTAAAGACAAAAATACTGAAGGTTTCCGGGGCCTCTTTGAGCCTTCGGAAGGTTATTCTGGCTCGTTTTTCTTGTAGGCAGGTCTTTTCTGATCCTTGTTGAACCGTCACAGTTTGCCTCTTGTTAGTCCGGTAGATTGTGCCAAGATCTTTGGTTTCGAGTGTTGGGTTAAAATAGCGGATTTGCCAATGTATAATATCTTGTGAATCATGGTCGGTTGGCATACAATACTTGCTTCCAAAGTTCGTCGAAAGGATTGGTTCTGAGTGCCACCCATCCAACGAAGCAGCAATATCGCGAGGTATACTAAATGGCTCCTCGGAGCCTAAAGCACAGGCAAGAAGGGGTTTAGAGAAGTATTGAATTCCCTTCCGGAAAGTATTAGATGTACAGTAACTGATCGCAAGGTTAGCTAGCATGAACTGCATAAAAAGCAGCAGGATACCACATAAACCTGGCTCTACTTACACAATCTTCCCTCTTATCCTTATTTTCATGGGCCCAAATTCATTACCAGGCTTGCTGGGTGTACTCTAGATTCATTAGTGCCTAGGAATTGATGATAAATAGCGAACGCACAACATGCTGCTGGTTCCTAGCTTCGTCGCAGCAATCACGCCAGAGGCTGTCATATCTAGCATCTCCCATCTGCACAACTAGTGGGCCAGGATTATTACTGACTCTGCCGCCCCTAGTGTCGATTATAGATCCCTTGATCCCTTCTTGGTCCGGATTCGGATTCAGGTTGCCTCCGACAGCATCATCGCTCAAATTGGGTGTCGCCATAGTTTAGGTATTTGCTCTCGTCTCAAGCCTAACATCCGCTGTGTGCTCTTTTGTTCAGTGATCGTTTTGGCATGTTTGTGATATCGATTGTCCTTAGCTTCGTATTCGTACGAGCCTGTGAGCCTGAAGGCCAGGGGTAAGGTAGGACTTTCCGAGTGATTTTCAAGCAGCGTTAAAATGATGATCTAGCGAATCGCAATACAGATTTTGGGGAGTTTTTTCTTATTTATGTAGGCATTTTAAGCGCCTGTAGAACAACCCGGCTCTCAGCTCATGCGTCTTCCGATATGATTAACCAATCACTTCAAATCAGGTGGGCTACTTTACATAAGCCTGGCTTGGCCTCAATTATAACTGGTACAACGCATCACTTCGTTGCTTTCGAACATGATATGTCGCTTCTATTCCAGTACTGGCTCTAAAGGTTCTACAGACCCGTACTTACAATTCCGGGGGTTTGAAGCAAGTGATAGCATTTACTAAAACGTCGTGGAAAGTTCCTATCAATTCCATTAAAGATATTTATCTGGCAGTTATATCTGTAGCTCCTGCAACGCCCCAACCAACACCTTAGTAATATTCCTCGACATCTCCGATTTCTTCCCCAGACACCAAAGCGCCCTAATACAATACTCCGCCCTCCTCAAACTATCCTGAAAATCCTCGCTATCATCATGCCCCAACAAATCCCCCTCATGCTGCTGAAAATCATCCGCCATGTCCAAATGAAACAAACACGCTTTCGTAAATCCCCTGATAAGAATAACAGTCCAAGGTTCCGTCAACAACGGCCCTTCACTGACTGCGAAATGGTAGTCTGGGAGTTGCGCGGCATTTATGCCGGCTTCTTGGAACAGCCGAGGTGTAGTCACTTGTGCGAGGTCGGCGAGTTCAATGGCGCTGGCTTTGCGGATTCGTGCTGCGACGTTGCCGTTAAGTCGCTTTTGACGGGCTTGGTCGAGGCCGTAGTTGTTCTTGTCGATGAATTCGAGGACGTCTGCGAGCATGAGGGCACCTAGATGCCATGGGACTGCTATGCAGAAGAACCAACTTCTAATCCGTGGTGGAACTGTGTCGTAATGCCTGATGAGGTCTCTGAAGAAGGCACCGTGCGTCATGTTCCAGTACCGGTATAGGAGGGTAGTTTGTTGGATGATCTCCTCGATTGCCTGGGGACACTCTCGCTTCCGTAGAGCATTCTGCAGATATGACAGATGACGATAGATTAGGATTTTTACCGGTGCTGACTTGGCAACCATTTGCATCGCATCATCATATGAGCATGGCCACCGAGTTCCAACTGTTGGCTTAGCTGCATCATCTTGGATAAAGAGTTCCATTTCCCATCGCTGACTCCCTCTTCGGCTCTTCTGAGTTGCTCGCATACTGTCTGCGAGTATTTGCTCTGCATCTTCATGTTGACAGTCTTCATCAGCTAGTGCAACCGGTCGTTCATTCATTGATGAAGAGACTGTATCAAACATGACGGCGAGCCAGTAGAGTAGCCCGATGGTCCGCCTGTTCTCCTCTGTCAATCTTCGAGGAGCATATTTCTTGCTAGTCTCCGTGAAGCCAGATTCACTAGCTTCAAATCTGAACTTTAGTGCATGAATCTTCCTCGTTGCTCGCTCTAGATAGATATGGGGCCCTTCTTGCGACATGATCTCAATGATCTCTGGCATCGCGTTCTCTTTGATACCCTTACCGCTTTTTCCTTTTTTGGACCCAAAGGACTTTTGTTGGTACTCGTCACTGGCCCAAGGCTTTTGTGTAAGACCAAAGATGAGTTCAGCGTATATGACGCGGTAAGACTCGACATCAACAACGTCTTGAAGTGCCCTCTTTGCTTGTTCCCATACTGACTGCTGCAAACTCTCTTCGAACTCTTGATTCAGAGCATCGGCTAGGTCATCTGCTTCGGTCGCAAAGTCGCTGAATCTTTCTTGCCGGCGGTTGCCCTGAGCCCACTGTGTTGTGAAAGCCATAATGACAAGGTCCAATACTCGAGATGCTGCTTGGCTTTCTGACCGCGTTAGGTTGATCAACTTCGCTGACTGAGCGGCTCGATCTAGTTCCACGACGCGACGGTACATCCTATTCGACCAGGCAGCGCCCCATTCTGGCGGAAGATTCTGGTTCTGTCGGGAAGGTCCTGGGGTTGCACCTAGCTTGGGTTCTGGTGCTGGACTAGTGCGAGCGACAACTTGCAACTTGTAAGGGCAATTCTCTTCGGCGAGCCAGCAGGCGAGGTTATTTTCAAGGACATCGTGATATATCTGAAGAAGACTCTCGGTGATCATATATCGATTGGAGGTTTGCATGATAAGAGAGTCGCTGGTGAATGGCGACGGGGAGAAGTTGGGATATCCAGACCAGTCATTGGAAGGCAAACGGGCTCTGCGCTTCACCTGAACAGCTTTTTGTCCATAGGCTGGAGATTCCACTGATGAAAGCGTGTCCAGAGGTGCAGAGTTGATGTCCGAAAAGTCCAAATCCCAGAGGTTATTGATGTCAAAGTCTTGCGAGCCTGAATAAGATGTCGCGCTGTCAAGCGCGTCCGTTGCTGCATGTGAAGTTTGCTTTGTAAGGCCAGGCAGCGATTCATCAATACCCTCCTGCGCTATTGTCTGCGAAGCACTCTCTGGGCTGGAGAAGCTCATTGCAAGGCTTTGAGCGTCGAGGGTTGGGTCCATGGAGAGAAAGGAAGGGATGTCTGTGTTGGTGAAGGGGTTGTTCCAGGTTAAGCCTTGACCTGGTGTAGAGTCCTGAATCATTTGCAGCATATTCGCTGCGGTCATGTCGCAATACTTTGCGTTGAGTGAAGGGGCAGTAGTCGTAGCGGGAGACTCATTGCGCTTCCTCTTACTCTGAGAACTATCGGAGGTGCTGGTGATGCTTGACCCCGTCTCACTAACTCGAGACCTTGATCGAGTCTTTCCCCACTGTGGGTTCAGACTGCATACTTTCTTGGTTCTGATACAGTACGAGCAGGACTTGAGTCCAGGTTCCGATCCTCCATCTAACAAAGCGACATGGTCAATGCCAGGTATCTCAAGGTGGGTAGTATGCATGGCTAGAACTTACAGATCTGCGACCCAGAAGTGGGCAACGTTGCATCAGGCAAAACTGCCGGCTTCTCATTGCGAATATACCCATCGCACGCCTTCTTACTCTTCCTGCAATGCTCGCAAGAGTGATTTTGCCTCCTAACTTTCGGCTCCGACATGCTGCACCTGAGAACAGACGTTTCCTACCGGGATAATAAAAGAGGGTCCAGCAAGGCTAGAGTTCCAACAGCTTGGGTAGAGATAGTGCGAGAAGAGAGTCAGTGGAGAAAAGAATAGAGGAGAGAAACAAGATGAGAGAAACTGGTCCATAGATATTCAGGGCCGTTCCACCGACGTGCCCTCTTTCCCCGCACGGCGCTAGCCCGTTTACGAGTCAACGAGTTCGTTAGTGGAAGCCTCTGCAATTGGTGTGAGTGTTATTGGTCACTTGAGAGGTTTAGTGGACTGGACGTACCCCAGTCCTTGCGGGGAATGGGATGGGGGTGGATCACGCAAACAAACTGTCGGAACTGATACCGCTTGTCCGTGGACGGCATATGAGAGTGATCGTGACGATACAGTGCAACGATTTCTATTGTTTGAGATGATAATGGTAGCATGGAACTCAATTCTGATCCTCGAGGTTTGACTTGCATTACTACGCTGGCTCGAATGGTGCGACTGTCATGTAACATCAGGTAAACCTTGTCGAGCATTTACGGTATCAACTAAATGAGAAGCAAGCTTTATCCTTGGACACTATTTACTACATGATTGATTCCAGTAGCTTTGTTTTGTATGTGTTAAACTAATGCTGATACCTCTTCCAATTTTGTCCTTTCCATTCTCGCTCAGGATTCAGCATGCGACAAGCAAACACAATCCAGCCAAAGAGCCATCGCGTAACCACAGTGCTATCTATATACCAACAGACCCCTAGACCTTCTCCTCCTCGGAGTGGTTATCCTTCTTGACCTTGGTGGCTCCAGGGATTCGGGAAGAGAGATCACCAAGAGGGAGAGTATAAGGGAAGTCGACCGACAGGAGAATATGGCTCAAGAAGATGTACCAGCCCAGCAGCGATACCACGAAAAGGATCGCAGCACCAGCGTGTTGATATGTGAGCGACTTTGCAGTTTCGCCAGTCGCGGCAGCGAAGAACGAGGCGGACAGGCAGCCGACTGTAGTGGGGAACTGTCAGCGATAAACACACGTAGCTGGAGTATTGGAGAGCTTACAGCAAGGGACCAAGATAACCAGGATAGTAAACAACACCACATTCGTGCGGATACTGGCGATTGCGAAAACGGCACAGAGGATACCCATTGAGATGAGGAAGAACGAGAATGTCGCGTAGAACTCGCCCTCCTTCAGACCATCCGCAACGACACCAGTTTTGGAGTAGAGACCGTAAGCGTTATAGTCTGGGACGATGGTTGAACCAAAGGTGAACCAGAAGCCGCCGAAGAGGCCGAACAGGACCGAGGGGAAGGTATTTCCTAGAATCTTGTGCTTGTTAGAAGGCTGATTTGTAGGATTCGCTCGAGGGTTGAGGTGACTGTACCCATTCGCCAATGCTGCCGAGGAGCATGAGAAGACCGCCGAACCAAAAGTAAGCGCCGCTGTGAATTGATTAGATTAACGACATTAGAATAAGGCAGTGATACTTACACGTTTGCACCAGCTCCAAAACCTCCTGAACCTCGCCATCCAAGCAGTGCCATGGACGCAGGAGTGGTGCACAGCAAGAATCCTCCCAAAGCTAATCATCGCGTCAGTAAAACACAAGCAACCGACAAATTCGCGCCTTACCCAATGGCGTCGGATTGCCCAGCTTCTGCCTCAAATCGCCCTTCACGCGGCTATGAGGCGCCAAGTACAGCTGCTCAAACAGCTCAGGAGACATCGAGATACTCCCCGTGGTATGGGCCCTCTCCAGGTGATCAGCGCCCTGCTCGGTGGTGTACGTCTTGATAGGTGAGGTAGACATGTTGATCGGTGGTAAATACTGGAGAAATGTGTGGGTAAAACAGTGGAGTGAAGAGAGGAAGAGAGAAGATGGCACGACCCAGAATATGTACTCCAGAGGATTGTCTCCACGATGGCAATCTGGGGAAGCTGGGGTTGGAGATTAGGGCGAGGCTCCCTTGCCCCGGGGATCATGTACCTGAGACGAAGACGTGTACCTGGTGGGATTCACGTTCCCGGACATAAGACATGTACATTGGTGAGTAAAAAGTACTTACCGGCAGTCAATTCCCGTGTCAAGCTCTGAACAGGAGGCTCTGTCACGGAAGCCACGGAAAAGCCACGTTCTGAATCAAGTCTAGACGAGGGGACTTGTGTGAAGCTCAACAGTTCCGGCACTGGGGTGTGTCAGGGTGCGCCATGCCTACCGCAGCGAATTGCATGATCGGCCGCGGTGCTGGTCCCTGCCTGAGCGGTGGTATTGGGTAGAGATCTAATTCTAGACGCGCCGGATTTGATCCCCGTAGGAGGAGATGCAACCCCACGGGGAAAGTTTGTGGTTTACGCAGAGGCTTGGGCTTGAGTTAGCGCTGGGAAAAACCACATGGCGGTATGGAAGAGGAGGAGTTAGTTTTGTGTCAGTGCAGTGCATATGCCGTGTGAAATGCTACGTGATATGGGCAGGGATGCTGTGAGACGAAATTGCCCTCCTCCTCGTCTTTTTCCTACATTTCACACTCATCCCCATCTATATCGTTGGCGTCTTTCAGCGTCTCTGGGTCAATGTCCTACCTGTTGGTTTTTTTGTTGATCTACACGTTACGGTTTCTAGCTCATAGAATATCCCTTGGAGCAAAAAATTCGAAGTAAAGTCGGAGCCGACTCCGTGAATCTAGGGACTAGCTTGATAAGGCAAGGCTCGTGCAGATCAGCATGGCTGGCAGGGTTCATGAGTCGGCTCCGCACTACAGCTGCCAACAATGTTATTCACTGTCATGAGTGACTGACTGATGAAGCTTCTGGACATGAAAGGCCGACGGCGTCACGGTATATTTGACATCGAGATCGTCAGGTTGGATGGCGAGATTGCGGTTCGGGACAATGGATGTCGTGTGTCGGTGTCAATGCTACGAACTGATGCCAGATTGTCGGGATATCGAGATTGTCTACCGATCGGGTGGCATTGTACGTTGCTGATCCGCAGTGAATCACAAGGAAATCTGAGTCGGAGACATCAGTGTTGGGAGAATCCGTGGGTGTATTGTGTCGGGAGCGAGGATGATCCAGTGAACATTGGCCTTCCTGATGATCAAGTTTCCAAGACACTGCTTTGGTTCCTTGACTAGCGATAGTTGTCTTCTCATTGGAACGGTTGCATTGAGGAAGCATATTCCCTTCTTGCCATGTGAGCTGGGCAAGCTCGAAGCCATCTCCGACAATACAGCACTTACCCTAAGCTAAATGAGTTGTAAGGGGTTCCGAATTGCAGCATATTTTCCCTCTCCGTAGTTAGTGATTTATCACATCGGAACTTTTGTTGTCCGTGCCGGCTGAGTTCCCCCTTTCGAGTGACTAGCTACCTGTAAGGAGGGCATGTTATATTGTCTTGAGTCACTGTGCGGCCCTTTCTCGATCACCGCAACCGAGTTCGAGAGATTGATGTCTAACAAGCAAACGTCTATTTTTTACCTATCTTGATATCTCGCTAACCTATGCTTTTGCTAACGAGTCATAGTATAGATCAATCTGCGTCTTGGACACGTTCTTCCCCTTATTCTCGAGAATCGTCTTGACGGCCTTGACAAGAGTTTGTTCCAAACTGGTAAACCCGTCAAGTTTCCCCAACTTCCTCAAAACATCAGCACTTCTCTTATTATCCACCTCTCCGGCATCCACAGCTGACTCCTTAACATCCTGAAGTAGAACCTTGCCCGGGAAACGCCGATGAAGAATCTCGAGAATCACAGTCCAGCAATATCTCCCACCGAAAGCAAGAAGTCGCTCGTTGTTAACATCTTCGAGCGTCAGTGCAGCTAAATGCAGTAGTGCGGTGTCCTCGACATCGACGTACCACTGCGATGGTAGAATAGACGGCGCATCAGGGTATCCTTTCACAACGGCGTCGATGACGGCGGCTGAGCTGCGGTAGCTCATGTTCTCGGGTTACATGGCGATGCCGAAGTTGACATTGGGGACAACCGTGTTGAATGAGAAGGCTGGCTTATGCTCGCGCACCCAAGCAAAAGCGGCTTGTTCGCTGCGTGCTTTGGCAGATCCATACAGGACAATCCCGTGCCATCTCGGGTTCCCTTGACCGTCCCACGGCTCTGATGTCTTGTCAATTGCATCGGCGTTCCAGGTCGTTGCATCGATCTTGTACGGTTCGCCGGTCGTTGGAAGAGCACATGCTGCTAAGGACGAGGTGACAACAACACTCTTCACACTGGCAACTTTTGCCGCCGCTTCGAGAAGGTAAAGATTCGAGTTGATAGTATCCTCTATGACTCCTTGGCACTGCGGATTCATGTCCATGTTCATGGCCATATGGGCGACGCCATCTACACCTTGGAGTGCCTCGTCGAATGCACCAGGTGTCGAGATGTCGGGAACCTCCACGAGCTCGAAATTCGATCCGAAGAATGTCTTCATCCAGGCATTGGTGGTAATGGAACGGACGGTGCCACGGACACGATAACCGCGTTGAATAAATACTTGCACAGCGACACTTGCTATGTAGCCATTGGCGCCTGTGATGAGAATCAGGCCTCCTGCAGGGACTGAAGACATTGCGGAAGATGTTGCTGGGTTATGGTAGATAACGGGAACTAGAGTTTGGTGAGAACACCTTGAAGATTAACGTGAAAGAGTCTTTAATAGAGAGGGAGAGATATGTAGCCATCGTTGCGAGAAGCATAGTAATACCTTCATATATCACCCCGAGTCTTACTCTGCGAAATGCACTAACACGCCAATTCCCCGATCGCTATCCCCAAACAAGTCTAGGCCTCTTCGCATTCCGCATCAGGAAAACGAGGCTCCACTCCGGTTCCCTCCGCCTAATGAGAAGCTTTCAAAACCACTCTTCTCGCATCTCCTCGTTCTCCCAAAACACATCAACCATGACATCCCCGCGCTTTTCCAATACCATCCTCGTTCCAGGAACGAGCGGCCAGTCCCCCTCGGTGCAGACGCTGGGAGCGCTGGATCAGCCAAGGAAGAAGCGACCCCATCGGAAGAGTCGGAAGGGCTGTGATGCTTGTAAGCGGCGCAAGGTCAAGGTACGACTATGACTATCCTTGTGATATGAGGCTTGGATTGACGGTATGTAGTGTGATGAGAGAGTGCCGTGTACGAATTGTTTGCAGCGGAATGAGCAGTGTTTCCAGCCGCGTCATATCTCTGTTGCTATTCCCGTCGTGGCTAAGGCGATTGACCCGGTTCCGTGGATCAATCTCATGCATCTTGAGTTGTTTCATCACTGGGATAAGGAAACGCGACCGACCCTTGCATTTCCGCAGATCTGGCCCATTGTCATGCAGCAAGCCTTCCATGTACGCCTGCATCCCCTGTTCGTTGTACACTTACCAACATACAGTAGGAAGACTTTGTCATGTCAGCCATTCTTTGTACTTCAGCAATGCACTTATCTTCATTGTGCCCTCACGAGCCCAAATACAAAGATGCGTCAGGGCATCTGATGGCTAAGACCGTGCAATTATTCCGCAAGAATTTATCCCGTCCATTTAACAAGCAGAACTGCGAGGCACTCATGGGAACAGCTCTTCTCGTCAATTACATATCATGGTTCGACCTCGAGTTTCTCCACGGCCAGAATAAACTAGACCTCTCGAAAGACCAGTTGTTCTTCCTCACGCCTGGGATCATTGAGCTGTGGTTTCGTTCAATGCCCATCTTCATTGACCAGGGGAGCATCTTCGCCGATGTCGCAAGGCACTCTCCGAGGTATCATATAGAGCAGGCTCTTGTGTCCTGGGGCCATGATCCAGAGCGTTTTGTGAGTTTGTTGATGGAGATCTGGGATGATCCTCGGCATCAAGGGGAGACTTTCCCTGTGCCGAGTGATGAGCCGACATCGTGCGCTTGGCGACTTCTTCTCGGGATGGAGAATCAGATACCGCATCCTTCACCCAAGTCTCCTCCAGTAGAAGAACCGTTTGAGGAGGATACACATGACCAGTCACTCATTCATCTTAAAGAGGTCATCGCCGATGTTACAGACAAGTTTACATCTCCCAATTCTCCCGCCGCGTCGATGGTTCTGTCATCCCAAACCGACCGCTCAGTCTTCGAAACCCTCTTGCAACGAATATCGCCCCTTCTGTGCTGTGCATCACTCGTCACCGGCGCCATGAGCTGTGACATGACTTCTATCAGCGCTGACATTGAGGAGCTGTTCTTTGGGGTTCCGGTTCTTTGTTCCGGACCGATCGCACGCTGGATCAACGACGGAGACTCGAAGATCCTCGTGTTACTGTGTCACTTTTATCGTGCTGCGCAGATTCTTCTGTCCAAGAAGAGGAGTTGGTGGGGGTATACGAGAAGTTATGTTATGGAGCGCTTGATCTTGGATGAGCTCAAGTCTCGGGGTCTTGATGTTGTGTTATTAATTTGACAGTATCTGGATGCCTTTATGGCTCGCAAACTATACATAAACCTCTATCGAGTCATCAACCCGCGTCGTGTTCAATGTGTTGAGTGAGCATCGTGATATCTCACAATCCTTCAATGCGACGAGACTCAAACTTCACGATAAGAGGCATCAATGAACCAAAAATAGTAGTAAATGGATATCGCAATGCAAAACTCTAAAATGCAACTACTCATACATTTTCATTATATATGCCGCTTAACTCCCCAGATGTTTTTTTTATTGATCCCTCGTCTCTTGGACATTGGGATTCCTCTCATAACGCCAACGCTTTCCATTCTCCTGCACATGCCACCTCGTCATGAAAGCACCCTCCTCCACCCACTGCGCCCACTCAACACCCCACTTCTTCTCCACAGAGTCCAAGAACGAGAGATAGTCAAAGGCCTGAACGGGGTCCTTTTCTAACGGGTCGACAGCGAGATCGCTGAGGCGCCACTCGGTGTTGTCGATGAGAGGAACGCTGAGGTGACGGTCGGGATAGCGGACGTCGCGCACGTTGAGCATGGCTCGGCCGGGGTTGACGACGGTGAAGTGCCATTGGGCTTGGCCTGTTTGGTTGTTGACCATTTGCATGGGGCGAAGGAGGGACTGGCCCTCGTAGTTGCCCACGAGCGACTCGGCGGCCTTGCGGCTGACGCCTTCGAATGAGTCACTCTCGAGCATGAGATCGAGGATTGTGGGGAGGACTTGGGTGGAGTGAACGGCGTGCTTGACGTTGAAGGCGGGGAGGGATGGGTGAGAGAACACAAGGGGGACATGGTCTGATCCGACGCTGGGGTTGTAGTAAGGAGATGCCTTGCCGTTCTCAACCAGCGAGACACCGTGATCACCGAGGAACACGATCAGAGTCTCATTTGCAACACCTTGGTCATCCAACATCTTGAGAACCTTGCCAATCCACTTATCATCATAGCTCTCAGCGTTGGCGTAATGAGACATCTCATCAATATCCTTGCCCGAGCCAATGGCGGTGTATGTCTCATTCTTGGGAATACCGTAAGCGTGATGACTCGTGCTAGTGATATGTGTGAGGAAAACACGGCCGTTGTTCTCTTTAGCATCGTTGAAGGCATCACGCATATAATCCTCAAGAGGATCCTCCTGGAAACCAAAGTAGTTGATGTCCTCCAGATCAACACGGTGCTTGGCGTTCTCGCTGCGAAGAGAGTCTCGGTCCTGGGTGTTCTCCTCGGGATAACCGCAGGCGGCCATGAGCTTGTGATGGTTGTCGTAGTGGATCATGGCGGTCTGGAAGTAGTATGACTTCCACTTGGCAGCCTTCTCATCTTCGGCCTTGTTCATGGCGTCGAAGATGTGAGGCAAGCAGGGTTGGTAGATGTGACGCTTATAGTCGAGGTTGAAGTCGGCGATGAGGGGGTTAAGACCGCAGATGGTGCCGACGAGACTCTTGAGAGTGTAAGTGCCGGAGGTGTAAGCGTTGCTGAAATGAGCACCGCCACGCTTGGGTGTCTTTTTGTGCTTGAAACCATCATCATAATCGCCAGTGACATATCGGGCATTGGGCATCAAGTTCTTGAGGCGTTCCTCGACATCCTTGGGTATCTTCTTATCAGGGTAAGAATTCTGGAACTTCTCCCACATATGACCGCCCTTCTTGAAGGGGAAGACGTCGTTCCTGGTACTTTCGAGCAGGAAGAGCATAACGTGCTTGACAGAGACATCCTTGAGCTTACCCTTCAGCTCCTCCAGGACAGGCTGATCGAGGTTGGAAATCTTCATGGGATCCTTGGCGGCGTTGTAGTGAAGCTCATTGGGTGTATACCAATCCTCAAAGCCAGCGAGAGGCTTACCCTTGGGCAGCCAATCCATCTTGGGGGGCTCGCCGAGGGCTGACTTCTCATCCCACTGGTGCTGTATGCCGACTTTCTCAAATTTGGAAGGGAGTTGATCAAGGAGAGGTGCGGTTGATGAGACGTCGACGAAGGGAAGAAGGCCAGTGGTCCATGAGAGGAAGAGTAGAGATCGATCATCAGGACGCTCAAGCAATAAGACCAGCATGGCAATAGTGAAGAGAGACCAGAAGAAGTATGGCATGCCGTAGTGAATGCGCCTCACAGTTGAAGGCTGCACTCGGATACCGAAAGTGCTGACTCGTTGCGAGATTCGAGAGTACAGAGTTTGCGACTTGCCATGCTCGACAAAGTCCTCAATCCATGCCTCATCGTCAACATCGTCGTACTGGGCCTCCTCAGCAATGACAGGCTCAGGATCAGGAAGAGGGCTGTAGATGTTTCGCTTCCTCAAGAATCGGTTTGTCGCAGTTCGCGCCATGGCCCAGGGGAAATGGATCATGTCCGCACCCCACCCAAACACTCTATAGCACACATTTTGGAGCAGCCAAGCAAGGACGATCAAGCAAGAAGCGACCAAGATAAAGGTCACGAGACCAGAAAGGAAGATAGCTCTGGATGTAGGGTCGGACACAAGGTTGAGGTTTCGCCAGTGAATCTCGGCGCCGGAGACGAGATAAAAAGTAATGGATATTAACGACAGAGCGGCATTGTATAATATTAATAGACCAGCGACGGCTGTAGTGGCGTAGTGTAGTATTTGGGTCCTGGGAGACCACTGATCGAGGAGGAGTCGGATTAAAAGAAGGACGAGAATATCTTGGACGAAGAATGTACTGAAGAAGGTGAGTAATCGACCGGTAGCGACGGCGTTTCGGTGGCTGTGGATATGGGCGAGCTTGGATGCCAAGAGGGCTGAGACAGCAAAAGTAAAGATGAATGGGCGATTGGCAAGACGAGCGCCCAATCTCGTGAGCCAAGAGGGTATGCAGACCATGATGGACAGACAAAAAAGCCGTAAAGGCTTGGAAAAGATAAGATAAGTGAATGAGAGTATGTAGCACTAGTCACGTAGAATGCTTATAAGAAATAAATGTCCCCTCAGAGCTGAAAGCCAAGCACCATGATCGCCGTTTCGTTCTAGAAGAAAAAAAAGACAAGAGAAACTCGAGACAGGAAATCGAAAATGTGGAGAAGGCAACCGGGAGCCCGGGACCATTATAACAGATTTTCTGCCCATCATCGTCTAAGTTACGGATTCACTTTTTTTTAATTAGCGGCGGCGTCTACCCAAAAAGCCCTGACCGAGATCGCCCCCCTTTACGTTATGCAAAATAAAAAAGAACAGCTCGCGTGCGCTGTTTCCTCTTTGCCTTGGGCCGTTGGCTCCAGGCTAGCAGCTCAATCTCGTGTTACGGATTTTCGGCACCGTCTGCTTATGCTGTGGACGCACTTGATTGGCGGAGACGCGGGATTCACCTGTTTTTGGGGCGAGCCGAGGAGCCGAGTTTCAACTAAGGAAAAAAAGGGGGCAGTGTTAGGCTGTTCTTGTTAGTGTCCATTGGTCGAGGGGGTACACGGAGGCTAAACAGGCTATGGTGTGATGCGCCGTAGGAGCTCGTTTAATCTCGTTGTACCCGAGGTCATGCATCACGAGACCAATTTCTCTACGCTGCATAGCGGCCGGACGCTAGAAATGGGAAGAAAAAACCCTTGCTCGGTTATTCCCGAATCTGGACCTGAGAGTGAGCTACAGCCCTAAGTCATGTCATGCCATGTCATTGCACCCTTTTCGCTGACTCTTTCGTCATAACCCGAATGGACAGTAGCATGGCAACAAGGTTTTCCTCCCATGGTTTAGGTAGGGAGCCAGTGTGCAAGCCGGTGTCCGAAGTGCAAAAGTCAATGTTTTGCTCATGTTCGGTATGTAAACACCATGGGAAACAGAACAAAGCGCACACACTCATTATCCCTCGTTTCAAAGGACATTGCATAAACGAGCGAAATTGGTGGGGTCATCATGGCCTGAGTCATATAACTGACTTCTGCCTACCAAAGCACAGCACAGCACAGGTCCTCCTCAGCTCAGCCTCTCTCTGCGCTGGCAAAATCCTTCCCAATCCCAATCCAACGTCAGCCACTTCCTTCTCGTGTAGATCAAAAGGGAACCAAAAAAGGTCCCCTTCCCCCTCTCGCGCAGGAAGGTGCCAAGGTGGCTAAAACCAAGGGACCGGCTACATCGGAAATGTTGTTCTTGTCGCGGAATAGCGGCAGCACAAATTTGCAGGGGGAGCTGTTCTGGACCCCTGGGCCAGGTGGGGAAGTGTGGGCAGGCAAGGGTTGCAGTAGATCATCCAACTAAGATGAGTTAGGGCATCGCGGCTAAACACCAGAATGTTTGTGATGTGATTTGCCTGGGTTTTGATCCCTTGATTCGGTATTCATGTCATTGGATAATTCTGTACGGCTGGGAAATGTCGCAGAAAGGCTGTGCTGCTCATCAATGGCTATTTGGGCTGAGGTGAATCACGCGACAGTTTCTCCGGAGCGACTTTAGACTCTACCGGCCGGCTACACGGAAATGAAGCGTCTCACGTGTGATTGGCTGCCCTGGAGTGCTAGTCCAGGGTAGTTTATTCCTCGCCTTAACACCAAAGCAGAAAATGAGCAAATATACTCTGAATGGCCTTCTCGTATTTGACGCTTCATGATGCCGTGGGTAATCTATCATTCCGCTACTGAGCTTAGCGCATCGCGGTCCGCGTTTTTTGTGGATTCGGGACCCCGGAGCCTCTGCACTTACCGAGCTTCGATGGTTTGGCATGCGGGCTCTTGAATCCAGGGGTCGGGATTGCCTTGACGGGTTTTACGAGAAAAGTGACATCTCATACAGAATCTATACATAGGTCCAGCGTAAGTGGCCTCATGCAACTTCAACAAGGGAAATAGCTTCCCGCCATATTGGACCCCGCATGGCGTTTTGGTCATTGTCCAAAAGATAGTCACCATCACAGATCTTGGTTTCGTGACATGATATTGTTGTACACTGCCATTCATTTCTCTTGCACTTTAATACTAGTGCTGCACTTCGTGTCGAGTCCCAGTAATAGTCATCGCCCGATCTAACATTCGGCCAACCCCGTATTCAAGCTCGACGTAAGATCACAGTTACGAGATCCTACCCACAGCATCGTAGCTAGGTAGCAAGTGCTTGTTTTTAACCTTATTGTTCTTGCAAAAGTTCCTTTCGTGCTCGCACAGAAACCAGCGAACTTCTCTCCTGGCGACCATGCTCTGCCCCTTTAATCCTTTAACTTCACCTGTCACTTCCACCATGACCAACGATCCCCTTTTCACCCCTTCTAGTCAGGAACAGTAATTCCCCTGAGCAGCACGCGACCACATTCTGAATATGTGATGGTTGCCGAAGCCGGCTACAGCGGGCCGTTCGGCCACTTAGCGCCCGAGTAAAGCCCAACCGCGGTGGCCATTGACATTAGATAGGGGGTTTGGGAATCATTCCTAGCAAGAGGCAAGCAAGCATTTGTCAGTTGTCTGATCTGAAAACATACTCTCGAGGCTACCTGATAGATAGCCACTAGAACCTCGATGCAACGGCACTATTGACGACTGTTGTCCCCTTGCCTTGCTCACTGTCAGCAGCATACCTTTCGGCACCTGCTATTGCTTCTGTCTGAATCACTTCTATACCATAGGTCAGCGTAAACGCTGTAGAGCTCGGAGCTTCCGTCCCTACGTACTAATATCGTCGGGCAGAAATATCTCTCCCGTTTCGTGTAGTTCGACCAGAGCATCCTTGACCCAAGTTCGGCACGTAAAAGCCGCTCCAGTTCAATGACATGGCTTACCATCTGCAGGAACAGACTGAATTATTTGCGTGGCGCGCAATACATTGGATACGCCGCTGACTTTCACCAATACAATCATAGCTAGGCCAATCGCCGATTCGTTCCGTGTCTCCTCGTATTTCCATGGTCCCGCAAGGTTTGTCGCGTGATGAAGCACGCGCCGCCCAATGTCATCAGCGATAACTTGTCCCCAGTGCTATTGAAGTCAACTTGAACTGTAAAATACTTGTGGAAAACAGAATTGACGCTCAGGTTCTCTTGGAGAAGGCCGGCTCTTCATTGCGATGTATATCGAGGAGTTCTCTAAATTTCCGTTGAGGACTATGGCTCCTAGGCCGTTTTGGACGACGGAAGTCAGGGTTCTGATATCTTGACACTTCGAAACATTGCGATAGGGTATGGTATGTCACTGACCCATTGGTTAGAAAGAGCTGGGTAGCTATCGTGAGACTGTCATACTTCTCTGAGCGGCAGTATTATGTATTGGCCATTGGGTGCGCGTCATCAACTAACATCCCCAATTGTCTTCATCACTTCACCATTCACTTTCGATTACCAGCCAATATCCTTGGGCGATGGCAGAGCGGCAAAATAGTCTCGAGAAGGCTCTCGCTATAATCCGCAACTCCCGCCTCCAATATCCCGATGACCAAATCCTGGAATGCTTCCTACAAGACTCCGTGAACCCTGAAGCGACTTGCCGATACATGCTCCAACGATACGTCGACGGGCAAGAAGACTGCGATCTAAACCCGCTTCAATCCGAGTGGAAAGGGTTGGTTGGAAGTGGTAGGCACCTTCACCGTTATTCGCAAAATCGCCTATGCTGAGCCTGCCAGTCCTCCAGCAGTTCTCACAACAAGCAAATCCGAGCGAGAGCATCGTCGTCAATGTATCCAAAAGAGATAGTTATAAAAGCAGTATCACTGGTCTCCAATCATCATTCATGGATCCGCTCCTAGTGGTACTGATATTTCCTGCTATTGGGCTACAAGATGTGAGCTCTATCTATCACCCGTTCCTCGTCTCACAAACGACCCTCAGCTAACCAAACGGAGTCATTGCATGACCTATTCGGTGTCTTCATGGGCTCCAGAACTCGAGAGATACTCCTCAATGGCACTTCTTACTATGATGATGCACGAAATCACTGGCTTGTTCGTCGGTCTGCAGCGGATGCTGTGTCACAGTGATACTTTCGCTTTACTCCAACCAAACACTCCAACGCAAATACTCCTTCGTCCCCTTACCAAGGCTTCGCTCACGCTAGATGATACAGTATCGTGTGACGCAGGTAATGATTGGAGGCCCAAATCGACCTCCTGTTCTCGACAAGATCCCCGGGATACAATGGTGTAGCTTTAAAGATCACTCCAACTCTGGCGTGGATATCCCAGACATCAGCCTGCCACTAGCTATCTCTAGGTTTTCCAGATCGATACGATGGGCTCTTGTCGCCCAAGAGATTGCAAGTCGACGCCAGCTGCCAGCAACCAGTCTAGTGTCCTTCTCATTCTGGCATCGCAGGTCTGAGTATGTAGCACTCGCGCTTGCCTCAGTATGCCGCCTTATGCCAGTCTCTCTCCGTATACGCATTTACCAGTTTTTAAGATCTCTGGGATCCTGTATCTACGAATCACCTTACAGCCTGAGGGTTCAACAGCTCCCTTTTGGCATGTATCTGAAGACGAAGAACATTGGAGACCATAGAGCGCTGGAAAACGAATTCGAGGCACTACAGCTTATACGAAGCCAAAACCAGATTCCGGTCCTTCGTCCGTTACATCTGTTGCCTGGCACTGAAGCGTCTTATTTGCTGACCGCTACCCTACCTGGACAACGCTTGAGCTCCTATATCGACACGCTCGGCGATGATGGTCTTGACAATTTCAGGCACGATATGCAGAAATACATGGCACAGCTACGCTCGGTCTCACGGCAAGGAGAGCAGAAGCATGCTATTAGCAAGGCCGTTGGTGGGCTTTGTTATGACTATCGAATCGTGGCCTGTCAGGACTACGACAAGGAGTGGGGTGACTTCTTCGGGCCATTCACTGACGAAGAAGAGTTCAATGATACACTGCGAACACCCGCACTGCCAGATGTATTTCACTCCACGGGTCATGACATAGTGTTCACGCATTCCGATATCAATATGCGGAACGTTTTGGTGCAGAATGGTCGGATTTCGGGTACCGTGGACTGGGTTAACTCTGGATGGTTTCCCGATTATTGGGAGTATACGAAAGCGCATTATGTTACCAAGCTCAACAAGAGGTGGCTGGCAGTCGTTGATCGCACCTTTGAGAGCTTTGAAGATTCTAAGCTTGACTTGGCAATTGAACGTCGCTTATGGAAGTATTGCTTTCAAAATGGCTGTAAGAACATTAGCCTGGTCTGATATGTTTGATGACATTCTTAGTGGTATTTGTTCGTAAGATCGGTCTGGTTGGTTAGGATTTGTTTAATCGTCCAGTGTCAACCTTATGGAGTCATGTATATATATTTATTTAGAGGTGTACTTGTTTAAATGAGGCCTGGATATGTTAGAAATATAGCTCTATAAGTACTATTTATTAACTATTCTTATTAAAGCCTTGTTCCAGTACTTGTTCTCTATTTTTATTTATAAGACTTATTCTTACACACAGCGCCTATGGGAATTTCATCGCTTGTTCATCCTTTGAGTTTATCGTTCATTCCTTTAATATTACTATTTAGCAGTATGATGTAGATTTTGTGTTTATCTCAGTGCAGCTCGCGGCTCCTCACAGCTGATATAGCCAGCTACATTAAACCCTGGAGAGAGGGTATATAAATACTACTCTGCACTATTGATGTATATGACAACAGTATTTCGAGCCTGAAGTGCATCGGTTTTTACTACCGCGAAAAGCGCGTTGCCTCTAGGTTAAGCAGTTGACTGCCGGTAGGCTTATCTCGATTCGGCATGCATTGCGGGGAAGCTCTAAAAATAACTGGTACAAAGTTATGCAACTCCATCACGACCAATCAAGACGCGAGTCTCAACCACGAACATCTTTTATGCTCATACCAGCCAGCGCATAAACAACTCACAACAAGCCTAACGAATTCCAGTCTGCCCGATCATCCAGCGCGAGTCCCGACAAGGCATGCATCACCGACAATCCGTGATCATCTCCCTGTAAGATCACGGCACATTCCATGCTAAGTTTTCAGCTCTGCCAGAATTGCGGGGATGATCGCTGCTCTCAATCAGCCTTATGCCCTCCGATGGAACCTGGCTTGACTTTATTAGGATTAAAGTGAGCATGGCGAGACAGTAAATCAGCGATTAACTGCCTTTGTTAGTTAGATAGGGTTGTAAGTGGCTTGCAACTAGGCATCAGAGACTAAGACGGTGAAATTTTGTGCCGTTGATGGATGGCGGTGTGTTGGATTATAAGAGGCAGATAATTCCCTAGCCAGGAAGCTACTACTCATCATCCTGCAGAGCCAGATTAAGCTTATTGGAAAGTCAAAATGAAGTTCAGCACCATCCTCCTCGTTCTCGCCCCTCTCGTCTCCGCAGCTGCTTCTAAAGAGGCTGCTGCTGGCCTTCCCGACCTTGCCTCGGCCAGTGAGAAGGGTCACGATCTCTCATCTCACGGCGAAGGACTTCAACTCGCTGCCAAGGTCTGCCCAGCCAAGTTCCCAAGAAAGTGCTCCATCGGTAACTTCTGCTGCCGAACTCTCAAGTGCTGCAAGAAGGAATGCTGTCAAAACTCTGCGAGGTACTGCAGCAATGGCCGTTGCTACAAATAAATAGCAAGCCAGTAGGACATAAAGTAAGTTCAAGGCAAGCCTCAAGTAAGAACAGGTACCAACCAACTGTAGCATGAATTATATAACCACGGATCGATGTGAATAGGTTCGGAGGTTGGAAGGGATGCCCCGCGAATCGGATTACTGTTTATTGGAAAGGAACCTCGAGATGGCTAACATAAGAATGAATGAATAATCTTTTATTTCAAAAGTTGCAGTGTATCCCAACCCATCTTACACCCTTCTCCTTGCCCATCCACTAAGTCAAAACAACATCTGGCTGGTGATCATTTGGCCTGTCCCAAGGGAAGCCATTCCTAAACAATAGCTCCTCTTTCGACTTCTCTATAGACATGACCACCACGCATGAGTATTCGCTGACGTTCATGCTGATAATTCGATAAAGGCCCCGCGCTATATGCTTCGTCACCTGGGTTACCGCATGGTGAACATGTTCGTTGGTGCCTGTCCGAAGGATACTGAAATTGGAGTCCCCGTTGATGTTGATGAAGACAACATCGACTCGGTTGATGACTGTGCCGAAGCCTGGAGCTGGTGGTGGCCATGAACTGGGGTTGGTGGAAGGGTCAACTGTATAATGAACTGCGGGTTGATGGGCCATAATAATTGCTTCTTGGATATGATAATTGGTGCGGCTCTCTTGCCGGAAAATATTCGAGTTCGAGGTTCAAAGAGTTCGACTGGGAGGATGAGTATTATTTATACACCATTGCACTGCAGCGGCTGTTATCTTCATCATTTGCCTTATCTTGCTGGCGATACCCTCTGCTGGTCGTTGCTCCGTTTCATCAAAAGTTCCACTACGCCTTAAACGTATCTAGCATTCCCTGCTCATTCAGAAGCCCTCGTGATATCCAATGTAGTGCAGCCAACAGCCGATAGCCAACACCGTAAGGTGCACACTTTTGGGCAGCCAACACGACAAGTAGCTCTCTGAGGGTCGACCTAAAAAACTTGTGAGAGATTTAAATGTTTGCTACCTTGAGTAACTACATCCTTACCAGTGCGAGCTGTGGTGAGCTGAAATGTAAAGAAGTACGGAGTAGGTGGCATTGTCTCGTTGAGCTTTATCTTATCCTTATCTTATCGCGTCGCCATTTGTCCAAGTCGCGACTTTCAGCCAGCCATCGTCACGCACAGCCTGTCGATCACTAACATGATTGGACGCGACAGAAGCGTGTCCGCTGATAATTGGCGATCTGCCAAGCACTGCCCCCGCCTGGAGGATTGCTTATTTCCGATTAAATACAGGGTAATCGCGGGCATTTTTGAGAGAAACATTCTTGACATTGTTTCGTTTCATTCCAAGACTTTTCGTTGAAGTAATGTCTGATAAAACGGGTGCCAAGAGCACGGAACAAGCGGGACAGCCCGAGAACAATACCCCGTCTTGGTCGTCGAGGTTGTATCGACAAGTTGGCTTCTCGGCGAAAAAGACATGGCAGGATAGAGGTGACATCATTCGTCACTCCAAAGAGCTCTTCACTGTAGGTTTATGGAGTTGATACTTCAAGTCAAGCTCACGATGTACAGGGTGCTGGTCCAAATGGACTTTCATACTCCCAACTCCCAACAGCCTCAAGTATACGACTTCTTGAGGTCAAGCCTGGGAACCCCAGTGAGATGCTGCAATGCTCTCTCCACACAGTTGACTTAGCAGACAACCCCAAATACCACGCGCTCTCATACACATGGGAGCTGGACCCACCAACCTTCCCCTACGAACTGAGATATCTGTCTCAAAAAGTTCCAAACTTCTCAAAAGCCGTCAGCAGCGGCGTCGACACATTCAACCATACCATTAATCGCCTCATGGTTCGGTCGCGCTCTGAGCCAGTTGATCCAGATGCCAAGCCAGTTGAAAACACGACCGACCGCGACAAGATCCTGTGCGACGGCAAAGGCGTCTACGTCAAATCTAACCTATACCAAGCTCTTCTCCAACTCAGAAAAGCGCATCCAGGAGTCTACTGGATCGACGCGATTTGCATCAACCAATCTAACCTTACCGAGCTGGGTCAACAAGTCCAGATGATGAACCGGATCTACAGTTCAGCTTCTCAAGTCACGATCTGGCTTGGTACTTGTCCCCACGTTTTCGCGCCAGGCGTAGCGAACCTCATCGAGATGACCAAATCCGGACTTCCCGAGATTACCGAGGCTGCTGAATCCAAAGATTTTTACTACACCAGAGTCGGAACAACATCGCTTTGGCATTTAGTTCTCTGTGTCTTTTTCATCGTCACGCGTAAATGGTTTAAGCGGCTCTGGGTTTTGCAGGAGCTATGCCTTGCCAAAGAAGCCATATTCCTTTTGGGAGATTACGAATTCGAGGCTGATGACATCTCTGTTGCTTTTGGTTGGATGAGGAGTATTCTGGGCGCTTGGAATACCAGTGGACTGCATATGTTTGCCCAGATATTGACGTGGGTTGGCGACATGCCTGACCAGGCTGTTTCGTTGCTCAATTCACGCCGCACGATTTCTGAGGGTGACAAAGTTGGTCTACAAGAATGGTTCCGGCTGGTCAAGAACCGCGAGGCAAGAGATCCGAGGGATATGGTGTATGGCGGACTCGCTTTGATCAAGCCAGAGACGCTATTGATGGATCCAAGCTTAAAACAAGGCTCCGGCAGCTCATCGCCGGATCATGATGAAATTGCACCAGATGGCACACGGCGATGGCTATCACTGCACGCAGACTACGCCATCGAATTTCCCTCAGTTCTCGAGAAGGTGGCGCTGTGTCTTTTGTCGGGTCCTGAGCCAATGAACCTCCTCTCGCTTGCAACGCGATACCGTTCTCCGTACTTCTACGACATGACGAGAGACACATGCATCCACTACTCAGCTATGAAGTATGATAAGCTGTCAGAGCTTGAACTCGATGTGCCATCATGGTACCCGGTCCCATGGTTTGAGAATTCGCGGGGTATGAAGCCTCTCATCTGGCAAAACAGCACACCACTCGAAAGCATTTCCAAGATGATCAATAGTCCATCCGTATCTGCGGACGGTAAATCGCTGTTTCTCGAAGCATTGCAATTAGACGTCATCGAATCCTGTGTCTTCTATAATTTCTTCGGTGATTTGGCGCACGATATGGAGTTGATGATCACGCTGAGCGACACGAAAAATGAGCAAGCACAGGAAGCTGCGGCGTTGAAGGACTCTTTCAACTACGCTCCGCCATTTCATCTACTAGAAGTCATACTCAGCATGACTGTAAACGCAAGATCGGCAGAAAAATCGCCTCTTGAGGTCTTCTGTGACCTTCTCACTGCGGGAACGTGGGGAGGCCCACAGAGCGGCAAGATGATCGGGTTATGCCAATGGATTGACGACTGGGTAAACAACTACACCAAAGAACATGACAAGGAAAAAGCAAAAGTTACCGACGAAACACCCACCAGGAAGGAATTTATCGCCAAAAGAGAACCCATCATGGCAAAAATAAAAGACGACTACACCAAGCTACGCGCTGCATATCCAAATGAACCGTGGTCACCCGAGGACCGCAAAGCCATCTCGGAAGAACGCAAGACCCAAGCCTCACACTTCGCAAGAACCCTGCAAATAGCACAGACGGTCCGAGCTCTGTTCAAGACCCAAAGCGGCAGACTCATCCTTGCACCGGCCTGGGCTGAAAAGGGCGATGTTGTGATGGCGGTGAAAGGTGGCAAGGTTCCTTACGTCTTTACTCCAAGAGATGAGGACATTAAGCGCAAGATTGCCTTTAAAGAGAAGTACAACAGTGAGATATCGATGGAGGCGTTGAAGGTACGGGCGGGATATAAAGAGGCGGAGAAATGGGATGCGGCAAGTCTGCGGGGTGACATTGGAGGTAATGAGACTTATTTACTCACTGGTGAAGCTTATTTGCATGACTCGGATTTGGAGGAAATCCTGGGAAGGGAATTGGAGTTTGGCAGATTACAAATCGTCTAATGAGATCATGCGATGCGGAGAGTTTGGCTGTCATTTTCAGTTGCGCACCTGGACCTTGACAAACTTCTGTCAGATTCCGAGCTTGGATGTGCATGTTGCCCGAGATGAGATTGATAGCTGAGCTTCAATCTGCACAGACTTTGTTTGTGGCTTACCAACTCTCCGGATCTCAGCGGAGCGGCAAATAACAGCGGTTACTTAACGGTCGTGAATTGATGAAATGAAGCAATAACGGCGCATGGTAATAACAAGATTACTCCGCCAAAGAAGCCACAGGAGCTGTTTAGACGCTCGAGGCTTGGAACTATTTCCAATAATTGTTTTGCCTTTTCGATATGCTTAAACAGCAGATGTAAGCCCAGCGGTTAAGCGATGCCCACCGACCACTGCGAGGTTGATCTCATGTCACTCCAAATACTCTTACGTGATGTGATCAACAAAAAAGGAAGGCAATTCACTGCTCCGGTTCTAGATCCCCCAGAAACAGAAGAGCCAACCCCTGAAAGCCCTACTCGGGACTCACTGGAACAGTATCAGCGGCGCTAGTACCTGAATTTAGCGCTGACTCTGGATATTAACCTCAACAAACACAGACGCCTCAACGGCACCTGCTACAGAGCTCGGGAGCAAGCTCTCCAATCAATCACCCCTGACCTCGTATTCCCCAGATGAGATCCACGGAGAAAAGCTTAGCTCAGTTGAGGTTCCATCGCCAAGCCAATCGATCAGCAGCAATCTCCACGACGGTAAATCAGTGGGTATCAGCCGACCTGGCCTAACCTCAGGGGTAAGACGTTCTAGACACCGCTAGCCCGGTCGGCTAAGCCACTGCAGCCAATAGTAGTCAGCAACAAATTTCCTACCTGTAAGCCATTGTCATAACATACGAACTTATGCCCTGGATTAGTTCCCAATAGTGCTTGTAGCCGCGCGCTGCCGAGATGCATCGAACCTCGGACTTCTCCAATCACCGTAACTTTCGCCGACCCCTGAGCACGTCAATTGCTTCTCAGCTGGCGGAATGGATGATGTGAATTGGCCTTACCGATGAGTTTTGCTACTGGTACCTTCCACTATGAGCCGTGAACCGAGATTAGTGCAGTGTTCACAAGGCTACTAGACGAGCATGTCACTGCTGCATCTAAAAGTAGATTCATCATGGGAATAGACAACGACATAAAAGACCTGGGTCTCCTCTCCTCAAACTGCTTTTCCCTTCTGCTCTTCAGTCACTCACTCACATCCACTCTTTACTCACAACTTCTCTACGCTCTTTCAACAAAAGACAACAGTCCTTCCTTAAATTCCATTTTTCTTCAATAACTAAACCGCCAACATGAAGTTCTCTGCTGTCACCCTTCTCACCCTTGCCACCGGCATCCTCGCCGCTCCCGTCGCCGAGGCCAACTACGACGTCTCGTACTCCAACTACCAGGCTCCCAAGGCCCCCAAGCCTCACTATGAGAAGCCCAAGCCTAAGCCTCACCACGAGAAGCCCAAGCACGAGTATCCCGCTCCCAAGCCTCACCATGAGAAGCCCAAGCCCAAGCCTCACCCCAAGAAGCCTGAGTACCCTGCTCCTCACCACGAGAAGCCCAAGCCCAAGCCTCACCCCAAGCCTCACTACGAGAAGCCCAAGACTCCCAAGTACCAGGCTCCCAAGCCTCACCACGAGAAGCCTAAGCCTAAGCCTCACCTCAAGCCTACCTATGAGGCTCCCAAGCCCGCTCCTAAGCCTCACAAGCCTGAGTACACCAAGCCCAAGTACGAGGCCCCCAAGCCTGCTCCTAAGCCTCACAAGCCCGAGTACACCAAGCCCAAGGCTCCCAAGCCCCACAAGCCCGAGTACACTGCTCCCAAGCCTCACCACGAGAAGCCCAAGCCTCACCCCAAGCCTACCTACAAGGCCCCCAAGCCCGCTCCTAAGCCTCACAAGCCTGAGTACACCAAGCCCAAGACCGAGAAGCCCAAGCCTGCTCCTAAGCCCGAGTACAAGGCTCCCACCTACCAGGCTCCTCACTACTAGATTCGCTCCGAGAGGATGAAGGACAGTGGCTGTTTGTGCTGTGGTTATTGAGTGGGTGACTCGTGCTGATTCACGATCATGGTATACGATCTGTGTGGAAACGCATAGCGAGAGGATGGCGCTGGACTTCTGACTTATGAGAGATTCTGGAGGAATGGCAGACATGTGTTTGGATGGATGGACTTTTGACATATTCTTCTTGTACTTTATTGGCATATTAGTTATTAATAACTGCATCCAAATGAACTGCGTTGCTTACATCTACTTCCTCTGCATCTATATGTCTAGTGACAGTGTTGTTGGCTAAGATCACAAAAGGCAAGCCAAGGAGCGCAATCTTCAGATATCGAGACCGAAGGCTACCTGTCAAAGTTGAACCTATAAAGATTCTTGAACGGCAAATCATATGGTTTGCCAGCGGCTTCCCGGGCAATAAGCTCCCCGAAAGACTTGAGGCTGCGGTCGAGAAGGCAAAGCTTCAGCAGCCGACCCTGGAGAGGTACGCAGACAGGAGAGGAGTGGCCATCGGCATGGGATATGAATGAGGATGATGCACTAAGTGATGCTATCTAGCAGGTTCTTAATGTGCCTCTTCGTGGTGGTAGTGCGATCGAATGGCTGGGCCAGACAAAGAGCAGCAATTATTGGGGAGCTTGACAGAGAAAATAAAGAAGAGAGGGTGCGCTGAATATCAACATGCCATTTCCAGAGAGTCTGCAGAGAAATACGACAATGCTGAGAATTTGTCAAGAGTCCTTCCAATTCTTCTGCTTCTCTAAAAACTCCTCCTTGAGATTCTGATACCCCTCATCCTCTTTACACCTCTCCCAATACCCTCTAAAGATCAAGCTCGCCCTCAGCTTCTCATCCTTATCTGGGTGCTCATCACTCTTTGGTAATTCCTCCCTGGTGCCCTTCTTATATTTCCGCCCCCCAGCATGATTAGCATATCTCTTTGCACGCGTCATACCCATCTGTATGAATTTACGCGTCATATCCATCCCCACAAAATCGCGCTGGTCTTTGAACTCATTGAACTTGGCCCATAGGTCTTCAGCGCTTTTTCGCGCGATGGGGACTGTGCGGAAGCGCCAGAGGGGAAGGATGACGGATTTGTAGGGCTCAAAGGTGAGGACGCCTTGTTCGCCGCGGCCGATGCGGTAGGACATGCGGTGGGCTTCGGATATTGTGTCCATCAAGGGCTTGGCTTTTGATCGTGATGCAGCCATTTCTGGTCTGTAAAGCAAGGGTATTACGGACCGAGAGTATTATCTTTAATGACTGATACTATTTGAATGAAACCCTTGGCTGATTTTGATATGGAATAAGAAATAGGTGCGATGGGTTCGTCGCAAGCAAATGGGGCCAGAGCTGGAATGACAGAATCTATGACGTCGGTTGGCATTGAGCTACTAGTCAGACACACAATAACAAAGGCTATTTTATTTGATAGGGACCGTACATTTTCATGAAATTCATCACGGCTAGCTTAGTTTATATAAGGAATGAAGCTGATAGATTGATTTTGCAACTTTATGAGCGACAGACTTGAACAGGATTCGTTATCATATTAGCCTGAAATACAACAGACAAGAGGTTTATCACATGAAACTGACACGCAGACCGACTGCCCTTGCTTAGGATGGCCCCCAACTTTGTATGTGCCGCAGAAGGTTATCATACCTATTATTGGGGGCCGGTTTTGACAGATTGATAGAGGCGACCATGAATTTCTGCTTGGCCGCCATGTTACCTACCAGATGGAGCAAAACGTGTCGCTTCCCCGCTCCTTGGACGGGCATCCAATGTAACCAAGATAGAAATAGTGATTAACCATTGGTCGAAGCCCTCTTGGCTCGAAAGTTTGCGGATAGAAGGGTCGGCATTCCGAGTGGTCTTGACAGGAATATTGAGTTCAATAAAGGGTGCAATGATATCAGCAACAAGGATCCGGAGATTACTGCTTTCGATATTAGCCTTATGTTTCATTTACAGTGCGCCGTTCTATAAAAGTGCTGGCTGCCCCTCACTACTCATTAACCATAGTAAATAAACGCAAAACACAGACTTCCGACCATGCCGGGATCAGACAAGACTTTCGCGCCTCTCAAGGCAACTGACTACTTCTCGCCTTACCACCGCGCAGGCGCTCCCAAATCTTCTCAACTACCCGACCAAGATGATCCCTACGCTGCCCTTCGCGCAAAAGCGCTGACAGATCTTGAAGCGCAGGGATTTGAAGCAAAGACCATGGTAGAACGCGGTGTGACCTGGGCAGAAGACCAAGACCCGTTCGGACATGTCGCGCATTCCCAGTACCTGCATTTCTTCGGTATTTGCTGGCAGCGCGTCATGGAAAGCTACGATGAGTTTTTGTCTAAGCAGGAATACGAGGATATGATCAAGGGAAAGAGTGTCATACCCGTTGTGCACAAGTATGAGATATTGTTGAAGAGACAAGTTAGATATCCAGACTCGGTAAGTCAAGCCTGCGCGACGCGATATCCAAGACCAGATCTTATCGTGGGATAGCTCATTGTGGCCAATCGTGAAGAAAAGTTCACACCGAATCATAATATCGGTACGACGGTTCTGTTTTCTTTGCAGCAGCAGGCTGTAGTTGCACAGGTTACGGGATCAATTACGTATATCAATGCGAAGACCGGACGACCAATTGATATCAGGACCGTGAGCGATGGATGGGCCAAGTTGTATGATGGATTTACCCGTAAGGTTGAGACAGCAACGGCACTGCTGAAGAAGTGGGAGGAGGAGCATCCTCCCAAGACTAAGACGAAACTGTAGACAATGCTTTCCTACCCGTATAGTAGTGTCAAGTCATGAGAATATTTGTCTATTAGCATATTGTGGAGCAGAATGCTTCCACAGGAGTCTCGTGAATTAGGTACCAAGTCCCCAGGTCTGGCTACTCAGTACTCCGCCGTAACTTTTCTCAATTCTAGGCAGTCTTTGAGATAGTATAGATCATGATCAGGCCAGCTCTAGTTGAGTACCTGGCGTCTGTAATATCTTCGGGGAGCAGATGGCCATCTCCGTTCGCGACAAGAGCCTCAGCCAACGTGCATTTCCCCACGGTTTCAAAACCAAGCTTTTCGTACAAGTGAACAGTAGTGGCGTTTTGAGGCTTGACCATCAATCTCACGACAGTTCTAGCCTTTCTTTGAGTTTCTTGCAAGTGTCTGATAACTTCTCGACATAGACCCTGCCCTAATTTTCGTCCTTGATGTTCCGGTAGAATAAACAGGCTGAGCATCTGCCAACGATCTTCTTCATCGTCACCGCCGGCCATCGGTTGACCAGAAGGTTCGGGAAGAATGAAGTCTTTTCTGCTGACTGGACCTCTCAAAGTCACTTGTCCTACCCATTGGGCCATAGACGAAGCGTCAGCGCTGATTGGGGTTGCGACGCAGACGAAGTTCTCTCTATCGTCTTGGAGGAGGCGATTCGTCCATTCTGCATCTGTGAAATGAGATTCAATGTCGTATGTGGAAGAAAAGGACTCAGGAGAGGCCTCTAGAGCTTTGAGACGTAAGTCGCGGTATTTAATTACTGATTGGTGAACTGCATCTGTCTTGGAGACGTGAGAGAAAGAGTAATGATACTGAGATGACATAGTGATTGCTCTGTAACTGATCTCGCGATTTGTATGGACCTAGCAAGATAAGCAAGACGAGGACTAAAGAGCCATCTCAAAGGAAGATGGATAGCATCAGCTAGATATATGTTTCCAAACAGTTCACACACGGTGAACTTATGTCAAGTTGCTATGATTAATAATCTAGCCGACGGTAACACTGCACTAGCTTAACCTGTCGCCGTTCCGTTGGAATACAAGATAGGGTGCACTTTAGTGGAGCCCGTTACTATAGAAATACGAGATAGGGTGTACTCCTTACCTCTTGCAACAAGAGTGTACGGTAAGCGCTGCTGCTGCTTTGATAGGGTCTAGGTTCAGAATCTAGACATAGTAAAATTGGCCTTCATTGGACCTATGCCCTTGAGTCCTGCTCTCGTTCCCTCCAGCGTGGGTCATTTACCTCGCCAGGGTAAATCCAATAGCCATTATTACATCTTGCTCCAGGCGTTGTATCAAACGACTCTGGAATCCATGGCTTCTCCGGTAGGACATACTCACCACTAAAGAAGCGCCATATCTGCCAGTGAAACACATGTCCTTTATGACCTTGGGCGTGAACTATCTCTTGTCGAAATCCCTTGTATGTAACATATGAGATAGAAACTGCGAAAGGTTCTTGCATGCGATCAGAAACGTGGCGTTGAAAGAAACCGTCCAGAATCTGGAAGAGATGTTCAAGCTGCGCAGGTGCATCTTTAGGTAGGCCGAGCTTTAGTGCTAAGTTTAGTCTCTTGAGGTCGGGGAACTGAGTGTCGAGAATCAGGAGGATGGTATTCAGATCATCCTGGCGTGCGACGTTCTTGCCTGAGTGGTAGTCTGAGTCAACGAACCAGATGACTTCCAGTGATGTTATGGCTGACAATCTCTGCGGGACGATATATGCTGGAAGGTTAGACAAAAGCGTTGCGCTTGAGATCTGTATAGTGTTTGTGCTGTACAAAACATCGACGCCTTCAGCGTAGCTAATAGACAAACGGTAAGCGTAAAGTGATCGAGTTTGGAACTAGAGACTTACGCCTGTCGGCATGCTAGAAGCCATCCCGTCACACCAATCCAACACCCGTAGAGGCCTTTTCTGTTCTTCGCCCACCTATCACAGCAGACCGCTAGGCCTACGCAGCAATTGTCATTAGCCACTGCTTGCGTGCTGTAAGAACCTTTGCGGAAAAAGATGCTCCCAGGCGGAGGGTAGCGATGACATGTAGATCCTTTCCACTGCCAAGATTTTGGTCGGGTTTTATCCAGGCCTAATGCCATTCTTGAATCATTGCGTGTGTTTCTTTTTTGCCCGGTATTGGCGGGTGGTCATATGTGAGATCCATATGGACCGTTCGATCACCAAATGCCTCAATTAGAATTTTCCTGCGGATCTCCCATGGAAGCATCTGGAAAAATGGTGAGGGCTGTTGTGATTGAAATAAGGCTTCCGTGAAGGCGACGGCGTTAAGATGTGCGGTCGCAAACGTGGAAGCGTCGGAGGCTCGGGAATGCCATTGTGTTTCTCCCGTTTCGCAACGTACCACGTCATGAAACGTAGTCTCATGGTTCATAGCGGGCACAAAATGCGATTCGTGCTTATGTTGGCTGTAGATGAGAGTCAGACAAAGAGAGCATGAGGCCAAGCTATTACCAAGAATTGGCGGGGCAAATAGTGTTAAATATGGCTAAGTGCTGTGCACAGCAATAAATAGGAGGTTACAGCCTTATGTATCTACTTCGCCGCTTTACAACATTCGTCAATTTCTTCGAGGTCCTAAAGAATTATAGTCATTAATCTAGAGCTCGACGGATCACCCAATACACCAACAACGATAGATATTCTCAGTCGCTCAAGGTGTACGTGGACCAAAGCAGTGAACCTCAGTCACCGGCCGACTGTTCAACTCATACCTGTCTTCATAATCCCCCCAAATCCAGTAGCCTTTATCTGGCGTTGCGTTAATTATTTCGCCTTCGCCACCCAACTCAAACGGCTCCGATGATAAGTAGCGCCAAACTTGAGAACCACTCTTTCTCGTATGATATCGATCGTTGTCTCGAACCTCTCTGCGGAGATCATTGTAAGCGGATTCTGGGATGGATAATAAGAAGGGATCTCGAAAATGGGAAAACTCAGGCAGATCGCTTCGACGGTTGATGAATACGTCTGTTGATCGGAGTATATCTGGGAGATATACAGGCCTTCTAATAACCTCATACCGAGACCCCTCCAAGGGGGGGTTGTCGAGCCGGATGCCGAGGTGTGAACTTAACAGCTGGGGAAGATGTTTGTCCAGGATTTGAAGGCCTCTTTCAAATTGAGGTTGATTTGGGACTGCTTTGCCTTGGTGCGCATGAGTATCCAGATGGAGCACAGTTTCAAGCGAGGTTATCATCGACAGACTTCGTTGAGGAAGCAACATGGTGATGTTATTGAGAAGAGGCTTGCTTGATATGTGGATGATGTTTGTTCCATACAAGACCTCAGTCCCTTCAACATATCTGAAGGACAGGACAGTCAGTATAAGGTCAAGATGGAGACGAAAGACCGGAACGCTCACGCTTGACGACAGGTCAAAAGCCACCCCATGGCTCCGATCCAGCAAGAATCAGGCTTGTCAGTCTGTTTTGTCCACATGGCACAGTAGGCCGCCCATCCTTCACAACATCTATCATCAGCAGGCTTGACGATAGTGTGGAAATCCACAGTGGTCTTGAAACGAGGATGCGGCAGGCGATGGCATACGCAGCCTCTCCACTGCCAGAACCTAGGCTGATTTATGTCCAGACCCAGATTATCTTTGGTATATGGATAAAGATGCATAGCGTCGTGATGGTACCGTTTCGAAGGCTTTGTGGATCTGTAAGAAGATCGTTCATCGTTGAGCGGTTCACGCAACGGATGAGTTAAAACAAGGTCCATATGAACTGTGCGGTTGCCGAATGCGTGAATCAGAATCTTTCTTCTGAGTTCGAGCGGCAACCTGAAGAAGGGAGCTGCTTCTGCAAGGTTTTTGATTTGCTCTTGCGATGGCAACGGTGTCAAAGCGTACGGTCGCGGATTTGGGAGAAATGGCATTTCGGGGTCTTGGGGGCCGCGCTGGTGACCATGTCGTTTGGCGTCCATCCATGCTTTGAATCGGCGATGCATGATGGGGAAGTAAAAGGCTCGATGGTGTGATGTTGGTTGTGAAACGAAGAGGGGGAGGCCAGGACGGGAGGGCCATGCGCTTTTTATATGCGATTCGCGCGTCACTTGACTTGTCGGCCAACAAGCGGCAGGGTTAGTTTCCCTACCACGGATGACACAGCAGCGCTGTTAGCGCAAAGAGAACATACGTATTGATGAAATAATAAATGTTAAGAACAATAGGCCAGCAAATATGGAAAGCCCATCGATGTCTACAACCGCGCACATCCAGTGATGGAATTTCAACTTCAGATAAAACAGTACAGGGACTTCTATCAGAAGACTTCCACTATACGAGACAACTACAAACGAAAATATTCTCGGATCCTACAAATAAATCAGGCTTGACACAATCTTTAGTAATTACATTTTCTCCATCAGCTGGCAAGTTTCCAAACCCATCAAAAGGAAGTATATTTGAACATCACTATGGCCCCACGCTTACGCAAACATATGAATCAAGCTTCAGCCCACTGCATGTACTGCCCAAAGCTGGATTCCAGGTAAGGAGCTTTTCTAGCGAGATACTGTTGGCTCGTCGAATAGACTTGCATGTATCTTTCTCTGAAACAAGCCAGTACTCTTTGCAATCAGATGATACGCCCGATTGGGTTGGCATCGCTGTTGTGGGTCGAGTCGACGTTGTCACGTCCGCGGTTCTGGTAGTCGGAGTATTGGGGCCAGCGACACAGTACCAAGTATCGTCCCGAATAGCATCACAGTCGTCTAGAACTGATGGGTTCATCGTGATGAATTCTTTGACATTGAATCTTCCAAACATCTTCGCCAGTTGGTCGCACGTTTCTCCACCAGTAGTGTAGTACCAGGCTTTGCAATCCTTAGGGCTGCCGCTGGGAACGTCATCGGGGGTTGTTGTGACAGTCGGTGGCATCAGAAGCTCACTCTTAACACCGACACAGTACCAGTTGCCCTTCCAGAGACCATCGCAATTTCCCTTCAGTACTGAGTTGTACTTGAAGAACTGGTCTTTAGAGAGGTAGTTATACGTCTTGAGGATATCGCGGCAGCTCTCATCAGCTTCCGCTTGATGATAGTTGACGCAATCTGTAAGCAAGGGGCCATGTGTTGGTGTTGGTGTGAAGTCTGAGCCCGCCGGTGTAAGCTTTGTTGGCTTGTGAGATGTTGGTTCTGGGGGCGGAGTAAAAGGCGGCGTGGATGTTTCCCACTCAAGATTGCCAGTGGAGTTTGACTTGACCCCGACACAATACCAGTAGCCGACAAAGAGGCCGGAACAGTCCTCGTGCACTTCGGGGTTCCATTTGAAGCTGAGTGCAGCAGGTCAGTTGGGATGATCTGGAGAAGAATTGATCTAAAGACTTACAAACCCTCTTTCTTCATGAAAGAGCTATGTCTACTGAGAACATCTCGGCAGCTTTGCCGACCGCGGACAAGATGCCACTTGTTGCAGCCCTTTGGCTGCCCGGATTGCGTAACTTTGGGAGGCCAAGTGACATCCGTTGTAGGGGTGGTGATGTTCCATGTTGAAACGGGGTTGCGAACAGAGTACGTGATGTTTAGAGCAGTCGGTATGACAAACTCAGAAGTAGTTTCTGATACTCTCTGGCTTGAGGTTATTGTCGATGATGTAACCATTGCTGAAGATGCCTTAGTAGCAGAAGCTGAGGTATCCTTGTTTGAATTAGTAGTCGAAAGGGAAGTATTGCTTGTAGTGGTGGATTTGGCAGTGGTGTAGACAGCCGTGGCGCCATCAATCTTAACGCAGTAGGCGTACTTCAGCCAGAAGTTGGTCAAACAATCTTTTGAAACCGCCGGGTTCCAAGCCAGGAACTCTTTTTTGGTGACATAGTAGCTCCTGGGAACGGTCTCGCAGTCGTCGCCTTCCTTAACAGTATGCCAGGCGACGCAGTTGGATGGCTGGCCCGGATGAACTGGAGCACCTGGCTTACTGTCCTGAGCAAGCGCGGTTGGAAAAAGAGACCAGCAAAAGAACAATGAGAAAGTGAGGGCCTGCATCATAGCTTACGTGGTTGCAAGAATATTGCGCAGTTAGAGACCTGGCAGGTATTTGTGAGTGAGCTGTCTAAGATCATCAGAAATAGCCAGTATACCACACCATCAGACCCAGTGGGGGTTGCAATCTCACAAGGATATCTCGAGCGACTCACTGACTCATTGTTCCAAGAACAGCCGATGCATCGCCAACAGGTTGTTGGCAGTTCGCATTATGAAACGAGGGTTTTGCTGAGTCTGCGCCCCGAAATTGCAAGTGCCATGTCAAATAACGCGTTGAATGTTCATCCTAATCTGCTGCCTTCATCAACCCCGCCGACTTACTTGTTGGTTGTTGGTTGGGGTCTAAAAGCAACAGAGCTAGCAGAGTAAGCATACCCTCTTCATGTGCTTATGGAGCCAGGAGTCCCTGTCTGATCATGAAAACCGGGTACCGGACATCAGTGGGGAAGTTTAACGACTCCCTGCGTTGACACAGCCTTCTCGGGCCATTATCAGATGATCATCCCGTGGTCAGCCTTCTATCCGAAACTCTTTTTGCGTTATCTATTCTTACTGTGTTTATGCTTAACAGTGAGTCTCTGCGGACAAGGATATTGGCGCCGCATGAGAGGGGACAGCAAGGGTGCGAAAACCTGCAGCCAACAGATGCAACTGCACTGGCCACATTTTGAGCTCCTGTTAGACTCGGTCAAAAAGATCATCAAAGCACGTTTCAGGCCCATTTCAAGTTCATCTGTTGGTCCAAAGACCTCAGTCACAAGGCATCCTGCTAATCTCGGGTTTACTACAGACCACCACAGATATCTCGAATTTGCCGCCATACTTGCTGTTTGTTGCGTTTCGAGTCTCTGATTTGTAAGTTTATAGTCTTGGCGTAATAAGGCGCAGCTTTTTATGAAACATCTGTTGGTAGTTTGTGCACCATAAGCCCCAATGGGCTATGTCGGCATCTCTGAGTGCAACCGAGAGCAAAGACCTGCAGCAAACAATGCTGCGTCAATGCGAAGCGTGAGATAGATGGCCCTTCAGCCTCTAGCCCTTGCTCCTTACGTGAGTGATGGTCCCGTTTTATTACTCAGTGCTGGGCTTCCGGTAGTCCAAGGTTCCCACCTTCCCACTGATTTCTGAGAAACGGAATTTCTTTTCATTCTTGAACTTATTGACTAAGGGACACTTATTATTGTCAAGTTATATCTGTTGTTTTGTTAATTCACGAAACCTGAGTCTCTTCCATCCTGCACTACTTTCGTCTCCAACATGCGTCTTTGCTCTCTTTTCCACCTGCTTCTACTGTTTGTCTGCTGTGCCCAGGCAGGAAGTCAGCTCTGGGAAGCATCTCATGCAACTTTAAAAAGAACCAATTGTGCCCTGCTGAAGAGAGCAGTCTCACTTAAGGCCAGCGATAACGATGACAACGCTGGCGCTTACCGCTGGCCTAAGAAGACCATTTCCTACGCATACAGAAACGATGAGGCAGAAGACAAACTGAAAACAATATTTGAAGATGCCAAGAGCCTCTGGAACCAGCTCATAGTAAAGGGGTTCAAGTACGAAAAGCTATCACGGAGCGAATGCAGAGCCCGCAGAAAGGAGTGCTTGCTGATTCACTACAACGACCAAGGCGTGCTTAGTACGACAGTCGGCTTGAGGCCGCTCGATGAGGACTTCGAGGGCCCAAACATGCATCTCTCCGACAAGCGGGACGTTGGAAATCTGAAAGAGCTAGCAATGCAGCACATGAGCTTGGACATGCTTGGGGTCTGTGGCATGAGCACCAAGTGCCAAAATGGTGGGGCCAGAGCACTGCCGATGAACATTGGGGCCCATATCTTGCAGGGACTGATCTTATGACTGGGGATTATCACTGCGAGAACCTGAAAGACTACGAAGAGGCATTGGATAAGATGGCTGAGGACCTAGGGCTCCAATCCAGAGAAGAGCTTCCCGAAATCGAAGTCAATAAACTGTGTAGACTTCAGGGTACGGCAGAAAACTACAGGTTTAGCGCCTTCGATTGGGTGCCGTCGTGGAAGGGCGGCATGGACCCCGACGACACATTCGACAAAAGGTCTCTGATGCTTTACCCCAGTGGTGCTGGCGGGAAGGGGGATGTCATCTTTGGTGATACCAGCGACGATGTTGAGGATGGGCGTCTGCCGGTGATGATCTTTCCTGATGGAAAGCTGATCCCGACTAGGGGAAGGCCATCTGACCAGGACATTGAGAAGTTGATATGGCTGTATGGGACAGATTATGTTGGCGAGAGCAGGCTGCATATTGACAGCAGCAGTAGGTTCAAGGGTTTGGTCAAGAGGATTCGGAGCACGATGTCGTTAAGAGCTGGTCATACGGCACAGGGCATGTGTTAGTTTCATGCAATCGGCCTCTAAAGTTTTATCTTTCGTGAGACAAGTCAACGTGTAGCTAAAGATTAGTTTGATTCTTGAATTCAGTTTCTGTGTCCCTGGGCAGATGATTTCTTGTTTGTAAAGCATTTTAACTCTACACCTCTCAGTCAACTCACGAATAACATTTTGTGGATCTTGGAGATGTTTGGGCTCAAATGATAGAGTTCTAAAATATGGCAAGATTATGAAAAAGGCCTTCCACAGGCAGTTACTAGTATGCGCCGCAGCAGAACCACGAGATAAGAGATCATACATTCGGTGAATCGAACCAGTATACGGCCGCCATGATAATGTAAACATTGAACACTATCGATACTAAGGAACACTTGTTGAAATCTCACTTCCAAGGGGAAAATTCCTCAACTTTGCGTACTCTCATAACTCATCCTTGATCTTACCCAGACCTCCACTTCCAAAACAGGTGACATCCCTCTGAGGCGGGCTAACCCGAGCCTTCTTTCTCTTGAAACCCTTCCCAAGAGCCTCAATGAGTGTTCCATCGTCCAGATCAATTGCCCATACCATGGTCCTATCATTTCAATTAGTAAATGGCCTTATGTGTACATACGTTCGAAACTTACCCTCCAAGGCAACGCTCGTTGGCATAGTCAAGCTTCATCTTGAGAGTCTTTGCATCGTCCCATGAGACCCACTGATTTGAATCCCAAGTCACGATCTGGACGGCAGCTTCCTCGTCAAGCTTCATCTTGCCTCCATTCTTGATGATCTTGTTGATCTCGCTGGCGGACAAAACACCTTTGGTTCCGGTGCATTCACCGCCTTTAGCACCTGAACTGAACTCACAGCCAGCCTCAAGGCAATTGGAGCTCTTCATGGTGAAGCCTGCGTAAAGTCAGCTTTGATCGCTTTCCTATTGCTTCTTGACTAACTCCGGCCATAAAAGCCTAGTCCCATAACGACTCGCTCGGGGTTGATGTTGTTTCTCCACAGAAGCTCTAGACCTTGCTGGATCTCGGTCAGATTGGTGTGTGCATGTGCGTAGGGGCCTAGGGACTCGATGTTCTCGTCCCAAACACCATCTACAGCTTTGTCAGCGTGATCTATAGTCTGGGAGGATAAGTAGACTCAAGGATATCGTATGTCATGATGTTAAACCAGTCGAGGTACTTCTCCATGTTGACGATGTCGAATCCCTTGAGGTACCAGTAAGAAGCGGGCTACCGTTACAATGCCAACGCTGTCTGATGATTACTTGAGAGGAGGGACATACCAGAGTCAGTGTCAGACCATGTTTGCGACCGGAAGCATTCAATCGCTTTCTCAGGCGAGCCAATAGGTTGACGTAGTTCTCAAAGTCCTCTTCAACGCCACCACGGTCTTCAGCGACTGGACTATCGAACATATTAGCATGAGATACTTGCAAGAGATAATAAGAATTGTACTATTCCCAATCGAGGTCAACGCCATCAAAATCATACCGCTGCAGAAAGGTAATGAGCGAGTCAAAAAAGACGTCCTGTTTCTTTTCCGATTTTGCCAAGTCGGAGAAAACAGTTCGATACTTTCCGGGATCGTTCATGGCCCATCCCCCAATGGCAATCCATACCTCAAGATCCTGCTGCTTTTCCTTCAGTGCGGAGACCCTCCCGTAGCGAGAAGCTGTTCCTTTATCCATTGGGTCAAGTCGATACGTGTCGGGGTTGACAAGGGCAAAGGCAAAGTTGATGTGCGTGTAGTATCCGAGGGGAATAGCTTCAGGCTCCATGTTACCGCAAGGCCTCTGGTAGTTCCAACCCTCATAATATCCGATCGTCCGTTTATCTGATGAGTGCCTCGCTTTGTCGCACTTGGGTGAAGCCACTGTCTTGCCTTTGCAATAGCTGGCCAAGGTACCGCAAAAACCGTAGTCGCTACAGCAGACATTGAGTGGGCAAGTAGTGAAATTAGAGTATTTGAGGCCCCAACCACCTGGATCGCACTCTGACTTGTAGCTGCACTCAGAGGTGCAGTCTTTGCCACAAAACTTTGGACCAGTCCCGCAGATGCCGACCCCTTTCTCGTTCCTAAGTTACTGTTAGAAGTCTCAAGAGTATTGAGAGGTGGATGTCACTTACAGAGGGCCGCAGCAACCGAGCTTGCAACCTTTCGTTTTGGTGCATTTACCATCCGAATCGTCTGCGTCTGGCTTTGCCATCATGCGCATAGGTTGCACTGTTCCATCGCTCTGATGCTGGTTCAATATCATCTCGCGCTGACGCCCGAGGACTTGAGCTTGGCCTGAAAAGGTGTTGAGGTCCAAGCCATTGGCCACTGAAGTACCGAGAAGCCAAAGGGCTGCGAATCGAGGAAAAGAAAGCATTTTGATGTATAACAAAATACTCAAGAAATTGAAGCAAATATCATCGAAAATATGATATGTATGTACTTGAAAAAATTGAGGCGGGCATTCTCAAGACCCCCATATTCTTCCTCAGACTCTTTGCTCTCTCTCGTGACGAATTGTTGGTTGTTGGTTCTAGGACAAACCTCTTGGCACTTAATCTAAATGAGCCTCGTTCATCAATGCAGGGGCTTGTGGGGTCGGACGGAGTTGGTTGCGATGTCATGGCCATTACCCCGGACCAACAGAAGGATCCCCAAAACAGGTTCTGCAGGGCCAGAGCTCGGTCACGGTCGGAGAGTACACCCGCTGTTGGTTGGACATCCACAAGCTCGTGCACGTTTCAGTACCAGCGCTTATGGTGATGATGGCGATCAGTGGTCTGTTCTGTTCAATTTAGAGAGTGCGTGATTTAACAACCAACAAGACGTGGCACCTAGAAACCATAAGGCTTTTCACAGTGGCACAGTGCAAACTTGTTTCGGAAGCAGGCAGTGAGTGCCTACGCCGGCAATTTAGGTGACCATCTCATGATATGGTAGAAATTCGATGCTCACGTTCGAAGTTGTAAAGTGGCCACAAAGACATCGCACACTGCATCCTTTCCTTCTCAATTCTTACAAAAGGCCACACATCAGACTGGACGACTGCTCCGCCCTTCATTTCTCACAGTCGTCATGGATTTCTCCATCTTTCTCTTCATTTTGAGTTTGTTTTCGGCAGTTCAGGGCCATATTCCTCATCCAAGGCACTCTCGTCTTCACTCCGTTTCACGTCCTGAGAAAGTCACCAAGAGAGCCAATGATGACCCATCAGACTTTTCCTGGGTCAAGAGATGGGCTGCCATTGGCGATAGCTACACCGCTGGAATCGGCTCTGGGCGTCCATTGGGAAGCATCCTTGACGGCGAAGAGGTTGATGTCAAGATAAAGACGCTTAACATTACATTGCCCAACCTCGAGTTCAGCGGTCATGGCAACTGGTATTGTTCTAGATATGACATGTCATATCCCATGATCATCAACAGACTCCTTAGCTCGCATGTCGAGAGTTTCCAGTATGCTGCTTGCAGTGGGGATCGTGCTGGTCAGATCTTCCAGCAAGCACAACAGATCGAAGGAGATCTCGACATGGTCATGTTGACAGCCGGCGGAAATGATCTCTGCTTGGTAAGATACCTGAACTCCAGTTTCTAAAGACAGGGAACTAACCACGCTCCTTCAGTCCGGCATTATTGCTGATTGCATCCTCCTCTCTGCTGGCAAAGATGAAGCTTGTGAAGCTGTTCTCCAAGTCGCCGAGGAAAACGTCGAGACCATCATCAAGGGCAATATGAAAGAGATTCTATACGCCTTGAACAAAAAGGTGAAAGAGGACGGTATCGTTGTTGTTCTAGGCTACGCAGAGTTCTTTAGCACCGAGAACAGCGACTGTGAGGATGAGGCTTGGGACAAGACAGAATTCCAAGAGCCCATAAAATGGCCTCAGAAATTGACCATTGCTCGCCGTCACAGATTCAACGCACTCGTCAAGAAGATCAACAGAGCGACTGCTGATGCCGTCAATGAAATCTCCAAGGATGACGAGATCAAGTACAAGATCGGCTTTGCAGACTGGAATCCTTGGGTCACTGATGCAAGCATTGACGGACAGATGTGCTCTCCGTCTGCCAATGGAGATTATCCGAGTAAGGATCAGCCTGAGATGCAATTCGTCAAGCCCCCCACCAATCCTTCACCTGGAGAACGCGATGAACTGAAGAAGCGAGGACTTGAAGAATCGGGCTACTATGACTACTCGAGAGGTGAGCTCAAGAAGAAACGAGCTCGTGACAGCATATGGAGTTCCAAGTTCTTCATCAGCCCCAACCCACCTGAACTTGTACGAAGGGTGCTAGGGCGTCGCGATCCCATAGCACCAGGTTGTCCCTCAGACGAAAAGAGAGATTGGACTATGGGCATAGGTCTTCCGGACAAGATCGCAGAGAACTTCCATCCGAATGAACATGGACATGTCACTATGGCTAGTTTCGCAATGGCAGAAGCGATGGACCTTCGCTCGTCGGTGCTTGGCGAAGATGCTCCGTCATGCGAGGTAAAGGATCAGTTCAAATGCTGGTCCGATGACAACTGGAAGATCTACGCTAGCGCTGATCGGCTTGATGAGCACTATGAGGAATTCTGTAAGAATATCGAGCAGCCTGATCATGAGAAGGGATGGGACTACTACAAGGTCTATGACGAAGACACACCCGATGAGCATGAGTTCAGAATCTCACTTAGCAATGATGTCGCGGACTACGACGTTAATCAGTGCATCGACTCCTTCAAGAAGCTCATCCACAACTGCGACACCAATCGCCGGCTAAATTGGAAGACCGGAGGCAAGTATGTCCGTGACGATGGAGCCTACACCTATGAAGTCAGCCCAACGCGCTATAACAGACCTTGGCCGCCACCAGAGTACGCCCAAGGCACTTGCAAAGGATGGTATCACTTTTCTCATAGTTCATACACGATAGAGGGCGGAGGGTTCTCAACGTGGGACTTTGGCCAGAAGACGATGAGACCGAGCATGAATGGATGTTATGGACTTGGGACGACGGCTTGGAACTTTGAGTACTACGATGAGCCAACGGGGGAAGGTTATGAGTGGAAGCTCACGTTCAATACGCCTGTCTTCGTGAGGTCCAGATGCTTTAAGAATAACAAGGTTGTGAAAGGTGCTGGCGGGTGGACTGATGGCTGTGGAGGAAATGACTGAGTAACATAAGAACAAGTAGCTAGTGGGAAGCCCTAGCCACCATAAATACATTGCCGATCCTTAAGCTGAGGCCCTAAACGCGCCATGTTTATCCCCCTGTGTGTCTAAGCAATAGGAGTATATAGAGTATCGAACTTCTTATATCCCTCTCCTTTGACAAAAGTCTGCATCCAGGGTTCCTGCTCCTTACCCTGGGACAGTGCCCAGTACAGATCAGCATGTGCATCTCCATCGACGCGATACTTAGGCGCTCCGTCAGGCTTGCGCTCATCAGCGTAATAGAACCTACGGCATCTTAGTCTATTATACGATGACCTGTGATACGGCGACTTACTTGTAGCCTTTGTTCTTGTATGCATCCGCAGCAGCCCACACCATATGGGCTACGCCAGACTTTCCAACGCCTGCATCGAGGAATTTGGGAAGGATGGTGACGTTAAGGATGTTGCCGGTGTAGATGAAGGTACGTGCAGCCGAGTCTGGGAGCTGGGCGAAACCAGCGACTGCCTGTTGCGCTGCGATGAAGGCGCTGTGAATGTTGATGGCGGTGTTGTTGCTGAAATCGGTCTAAGACACAGACAGTGGGTCATCCGCGGGAGGAAAGGCTGCGGCGCTGGCTGTGATGCGTTAGAATCTGTTTTGACTTTCGATTAAAGACGAAATTTACCATTGTACACAACAACACTTGGGGTCCCGAAAGTTGTTTTCACCTTACTGAAGGCATCTGCAACCTCGAGTGGTTTGGTCAGATCAGTCTTGATGTTAAGCTGTTTGTCGGTGCTGTCTGCCTCCTTCTGGGAGCGAGAAGCAATGGCGACCCTGAAGCCCTCGGAAGAAAATTTGCGAGCGACGGACTGGCCGATGTTTGGGCCGGAGCCGAGGATGAGAACGATGGGAGACTTAGCTGCCATAGTTGATTATGTTTATTAACGTATAAGGGAAGTTAATATAGAGAGGTGCTGGTTAGAAAAATGCTGTCAAGGTGTGAGCTTGGTGATGTGAGATGAGATGAGATGCGAATTGAACGTTGAAAAACAGACGTTGGGCAATCTTCTATAACTATTTACATGTAACAAATACACGCGGCCTCGAGAACCCAATGGAGCTCATTATCAAGCAATTTATCAATCACTTCGCAAATGTTGGACCGCAATGTGATGGGAAGCACCAGGTATGTTTATTGTCAGGTTCCGCGGAACCAAGCTCAGATCAATCCTATCAATTATTGATCGTGTCAGATCAAAATTAATAAGATGTCAAGGAACATGGCGCGTCTTACTGGCTGTTGGTGGTAGCTTGGCTCTGTCGAATCATTTGTCAGCCCTAACAATTTGTCAGCGCGGGGAGTAATCTTCACCTTGGAACTGTTAGCTGGGGTACAGTGGTCTTGCAAGTATTTCTGCGATTGAACCCAATTGCAACGGAGAACCATGCTGTTAGGATCTGTAGGCCATCACTCAACATAGTACCTATTCTCGATGCTAGGTAGAGAATTATCATCGACGTGGTATCGTGGTTTAGAGACACCAAAAGGAATACGAGAGAGGAACATCAAGACAATGCAATGCGACGTCTCGGCGCCATGCCCTGTCAGCTCGATCTAGTCAGTGCCCATAACAGTACGCGGTAGCACCGCCTTCTTAACATACCATATCTTCCTATTACATCTATTCGCTGGTGGTTGTTTTGGTGCACAACCCGTTCGCTACTTAGGTCGAGGCACAGGGTGACTAATGCTTCCTTGATCTCGTCAATGAGAGGTTATGGACAAATTCAAGCAGCTGAAGTGCCTAGATCCACGTCTTGCACATTATGATATGCCAAACCACGTCCCTAGACACACCATTTTGACGCATAGGGCTGAGAAGAATAGGGAGATATCTCAGCAATAAGATCAGATTCGTGAAGCATATCTAGCCCTATCTCAGCCATCTGGCACAGACAAGAGATGAAGGAAAACGACTGTTGTCTACAAATCACGGCCCCGAGGGTGTTGGAGACTGGACGGGGAAAGTGATGAGGCCAGTGATGTGGGGGATGCAGTAGAGTGTCTAATTATTCTCGTATCTAACCACTCTGGTTATGCTCAGTGATATTGCAAACTGCTTAGTGTTCCAGGGTCCTGGCATGCAAACTCAATTCGGTGCATGCCTCGGCTACCACTGAGCCGGTAACAACCATTTTAAAATCCTGCTTTAATAAAGATCCCTCGGGAATCTTTCAGGATCGTTAGATTTTGAGCTTGTATCTCATGTTGAGCACGTGTCGAACGGTTTTGGTTAATGCTCTGCAAGGTAGTAAAGCTAAGTCTTATCGAAGGACTAAGAATGGTCTTGTCGAGAGGCGAGACCGTTTCTTCACCATTGGCCGGAAGATCGGCCAAGTAGCTCTTTGTAGAGCCAAACTGTTTTACGCGCATTGTGGTTAGTATCTATAATAGCGCTACGATAGCCTGAAGCTTGTCTTCATTCGTTCTCGCCCAAACAGGCAGGAATGTAGAAAATCTCGCAACGACTCTAAGTCTAGCACATAACCAAAAAAACAGAATGCATATTTCCTAGCTATTATAATAGTACAATTGATCCAGATTGATATTCTGAGAACATTAGGGCCGGGGCCTTTTTAGTGACATCTCAAGATCTCAATGCGGTAAGTCATTGAGATTGTGAAGGTCTAGCCATAGATCTAGCTCGGAAAGAGCGAATGTGTGTCGAGAAGCCGGTATTAGTTAGACAAACCATGAAATCTTGCTCCCATCTCTGAATCGTACAGTATATAATACCTTGGCATTCAATCCAGCAGCAAGATGAGTGTAATTCTCTGCCTTGATACCGAGCCAATATACCAAAATGGTTGCGATCAAGATAACACTAGCGCTGCTCATCAGTGCCGTTAGCGCTATCCCGACTAGTGCTCAGTGGCCCAAATATGATATCAATGGTCAGCTCCAGGACTTGGCCTTTGACAGGAGAGCGCCCGGTATGTGCCAGTCAAATTTAGAGGGGAGACGTCAAATTAACAATAGCTGCTGTCTCCAGCTATCTGTCAGCCTGATGACAAGGATATTGTAGCCTTGAGGAGCAACAAAGCAGACGGATCCGCGTTCTGCTCAACATACCTCCAAAGCACCAAAACTACAACAGTTACTCCTCTGGTTACTACAGACATGACCAAGATGGTGACCAGGACGGCGGTATTACTTCAAATCCAGAGAGTTCGCATCAATGTGTATCACATAGTTCGAACAAAAGTGATGAAAACTGTTTCCACGGTGGTCACAGAGACAAAGACAGCTACGGTTACCGACTTTGCGACCCAGACAATTACAAACACCATGACGGACCTATCAACGGACACAGACACCACCCAATTAACCGAGACTACTACAGCACAGTTGACAGATGTGGTGACTGAGCAAGTCACCACGACCATCACGACTACAATCGACTTGACCTCTACCTTGGATGTTACAGAAGTTGACACTCAGGATGCCACCGTGAATGTCCCAACTACAGTCACTGTCACGTAAGTAGCAAGTCTTATATTATAATACAGCTCTATTAGCTAACAGCAATTGCAGAGTCACGTAAGTTGATACAGGCAGACTGTGCATGAGAAGACCCATTAACATGAAACAGAGGAGCAGCTCCCACGATATCAGTCAGCACAGGTAGGATGCTCCGGAAACCACGATGGTGAGGACCTCATACTGAATAACATCATCTAGAGTACCACTGTGCTATCAAGGGCTACGGTCAGAGTACTTATATGGTCATGATTGGTGGCCCAGCTTCTTACAGCAGCTGGGACTCGTGCAAGGCGTTTTGCTCAGTTCAAACAGGCGCTGTGAGTTTGGGGTACGGCCCCAAGACATGCTTTTGCTATAATAAATCAGCGTAAGTAAACCGACGATGACATTACTTATAGCCCTGTTGGGAATGCTGTTTCTAGTTTGCCATGTTTATGCCACTAATTAATGCCAGGCTTCTCAATGCGAATCCAAACTCAGGTTCTTCATACCGTTTCTATGATCTTCAGTGTCCGGGACCAACCCAGGTAAGTTACGCCGCTCACTCACCATGCAGTTATGGTCAGTATCACCGAATACCTTACCTCTACTAACCTTTCTTTCAAGCCCGTCAAGAGAGCTGTGGCCGTCCCACAGGTCCCTTTTTACCTGCCGCTCAAGGATCCCCAAGTCGTTAGCAGTGCCTGTTCATGCCATATCACCAACAAACCCGCTGCCGCAACAACAAAGACTCTCACTGCCAAGGAAGCCAAGACTATACCTCATGCGGTGATCATGTACACGACAAGCTATATTACAAAGAAGCAAATCACTACAGTCTACAATCAAGTAACCAGAACGGCAACCGACTTCAAGACTTTGGCGATCACAGATCGCAATACCAAAGTGGTAACACAGCGCAGGAGTGCCACGATGACCAAGCCAGTTAAAGTCACAGTGACGAACTACATAACCGTGGTTGTTACCAATTATAATACGGTCGGCGCGACTGATTATAATACTGTTCTCACAACTAATTACAACACTGCCTTTGCGACTGCTTACAACAGTGTGTTTGTTACCAACACGGGTTATGTTACAGTCACAGAATATGATACAGTTATGGCGACTGATTTCGCTACCGCAACTGTGATACCGGATGCGGTAACTGTATATTCATATATTTGGGGATCCTAGAGGGTATTCAAGTTTACCATATGTTTCGAGTGCGAGAGTGATGGAGATAGAGTTGTCAGCTTTTTATACATAGGAGTTCCATGTTCACTTTTAGTAAATAAGAGATGTTGTCGAATCCTTCTTACACAGGCTTGACTTTGACGAATGGCGGTTTCAGAGAGATCAAGATGCTTAGGGACGTAAAGTGACACAGTGGCTGATGTGTCGGCAGGATGGTGAGAGATGTTGGCATAATCTAGTTACACCCATATCTGAGCATTTTATGATACAGTAAAGATGAAAGGCAACGCTGCTACAGCCTACAGCGACATGATTGAACCTTGACAGGACATCTATTTGTCCAAAGCCTGGCTCCGACACTGTTTAAGTCAGCAGTCATCTCAATGAAGGCACTGAAGTTCCAGGGCACAGAGAGACCTACCATCTGCCAGTAAACACCACGAGCAGCAAGCAACTCGCTATGACTGCCCTTCTCAATCAACTTGCCCTCTCCAAGAACAAAGATGACGTCGGCATTCTGCACCGTCGCGAGACGATGAGCAACGACGACCATGGTGCGCCCTTTGCCAGCTCGCTCAAAGGCCTCCTGGACCAGCTTCTCACTCTCTGAGTCAAGAGAACTTGTCGCCTCATCGAGGAGTAGTATATCAGGATTTCGCATCAAGGCTCGGGCGATGGCGACACGCTGTCTCTGGCCACCTGAGAGGGCCACGCCGCGAGAGCCTACTTGGGTTTGGTATCCTTCTGGGAGGGACATGATGAACTCGTGGATAGACGCTTCTTGACATACGCGATATATAGTTGCATCGTCCACCGTGTCTTCCACGCCAAGAAGTATGTTCTCTCGTAATGTGCCTGGGATATAATCAGCTATGTTGGTAGATAGTAGTTTGCTGTGTCTGGCGTACCTTGAAACAGACTTGACTCTTGAGCAACCAGAGAGAGGTGCCGGCGGTATGTGTAGACATTGTTGGTGGTGATGTCTTGACCATTGCAGAGGATGCGACCATGATCAGGGTCGTAGAATCTTCGAGTAGCATCATGTCAGAATTCATCACAAACATGTATAGAGGTGTCTGCATACCTTTCAAGAAGAGAGACGATACTACTCTTTCCACTTCCCGACGCACCAACAAGAGCAACGAACTGGCCCTTCTCGATCGTCAAACTGAGACCCTGAAAGACAGGCACATCGCGAGTAGGATACTTGAAGTGAATGTTGTCCAGCTCAATCTTCATGCCATCACTATGAGACACGAACTGTGCGCCAGCGGCCTTCGGTCCATCCTTCACTTGGCTGTCCCTCAAACCAAGTATACGATTGGTAGCAGCGCGTACTTGAGCGACGTTGGGCCCAAAGCTTAGTGCGCGGCCTGTTGTCTCGCCTGCGTTAAGGACAGACATGAAGCACACGAAGAAGCTCTCCAAGTCATACTCGCCACTGAGGAGAAGACTACCACCATAGTATAGAACAATAGCCTGACACCCAATGGTTGCGCTGTCGGAAAAGGCATACAGCAAGCTCACCCAACGAGCCTTTTTGAAGGTATCCTTGACATGGTTGTTGTTGAGAGTACGGAACTGATCGCAGATAGCGCCTTCAAGAGTGAAAGATGCCACCGTGCGGAATGCACCGATCGCTTCAGAGGCGAACTTGGAGCTGTCGACGAAGACGGCGTTATTCATCTCCTCGAACTTGATCTCATACCGCATTCGCCAATACCCAGCGGCGAGCAGTATGGGAACGACAATGCATAGCGACACGAGTGCGAGCTTCCATGCAAAAGCCAGTGCGATGGCGATAGTACCCATCAGAGTCCACAGCGCAATAAACACACTTGCCATATTAGACCCCAACAGCTCCTCAAGCTGTCTTGGATCCTCAGCGCTCCTCGCCGCCATAGTCCCCTGCGAATGGTCATCATGATCAAAGAACGCCACTTTCTGATGCAAGATAGACAGGAAGTACTGATTCTGGTACTTGGCACGAATGGTACTCGCGGTGCGCGTTGATAAGAAGAAAGTAGCACAGTAGGCCAGACCAGCGGCGATAGCGAGGACAGTCCACATGAGCGACCAGAAGGAACTTTCGCTTCTGACCTTGGACTCGTCGGGGAGGTAGCCGAAGACGATGATGACTTTGGCGAAGAGCCAGGCTTGGAAGGGGACAGCGGCGCCGGCGCAGGCGGAGAAGAAGAGGGTAAGGGCCATGGTCCACCAGTTGGACTTTGTCTCGTAGAAGAAGCGGCCGAAGCTGGAGAAGAGACCTTTGTTTTTGGGGGTCTTGTCTTGAGGTTTGTCTTCGATGGTGGATTCGGTATGTGCCTTTTCATGAACAGAGGATCGTCGATGCTCCTTAGAAGGGACATCATGATCATCCTTCTGCTCCCCTAGTGACAAAGCCTGAGCATTGACAAGATTATAGTAAAGACCAGCCTCATCAGCCAAGAGACCCTTATGAGTACCGGACTGAATAACCTGTCCCTTTCGTAGAACAACAATCCGATCAGCCTTCTTGATAGTAGAAAGGCGATGTGCAATTACAATCGTTGTTCTGTTCTTGGAAGCTCGGTCGAGTGCTGCTTGTACGATTCGTTCGCCGCGGACGTCGATTGCGCTTGTGGCTTCGTCGAGGATGAGGATCGCGGGACGGCGGATTATGGCGCGGGCGATGGCGATGCGTTGGCGTTGGCCGCCAGAGAGTTTGATGCCGACTTCGCCGACGGCGGTGTTGTAGCCCTGCATTAAGGGGAATAGGTTAGTATTTTGCCTAAAGCAAGGGGGCTAACTGGGTTGCCAATGGTGATCTGACGTACCTCTGGAAGTTTCTCGATGAACTCGTCTGCAAATGCCTCCTTACAGGCCTCATGCACCATATCTCTCTTCTTCTCTTCAGGTTCATTTTCCCACTTTGTACCGATGAGGCCGTTGAGAACGTTTCTGTATATGGTGTCATTGAAAAGGAATGGCTCCTGTTGGACAAGCCCAATCTGCGATCGCCACCACTTAACCTTGATGTCGTCAAGAGAGTGGCCACACGTAGAAATTCGGCCATGGAGCTCAACAGGTGGACCAGCTTCGTCTCCTGCGAACGAGAGTTCTTTTAACTCCTGCTCGTCTTCCTCTTTGTCACCGTCCTTCTTTTTATCGGCCGCCTTCTCGACTGGCTTGGAGATGACGTACTGGTCTTTGAGGCTGTACCATCGCTCCACAAGACCGACGATTGTACTCTTGCCTGAGCCAGAGGGACCGACGATCCCGGTGACCTTGCCTGTTTCGATTCGCAGATTGAGATTATCAAGGATCTTGACGTGCGGTCGACTAGGGTAAGCGAAAGTGACGTCCTCCAAAATGATGTCTGCTGTCGCAGACACATCTGGGTCGGTGAGATGGCCAGACTCAGGTCGGGGTGCATCAATGATAGTGAAGAACTCGCAAGCTGCAACTGTCGCTTTGCTAACCGCTAGAAGCGGCGTAGAGATTCGTTCCATTGCCGTCACGATCATCATGACAGAGAACAAGACGACAATGATTGCCCCGAGCTGATTGATCTTATCATCGAGCAAGAGTCTTGTTCCGTACCAAAATGCAAGTCCAAAGGCAGCGTAGCTGCTGAAGAATACTAGGCCGTATTGGAGTGCAATGAATGGACCAGAGAATTGAGCATGCTATTTTGCTTCGTCAACGAATCTGCCATATTTGCTACCGATTCGTGACTCGGCACCATAAGCTACAATCATTCGGATACCACTCATGGCTTCGCTAGCTACAGACATCGCTAGAGCTTCGGACTAATCCTTTCGTCAGCAAAATCTCGCAGGATTTAAGAATCGGTACATACCTTGGTCTGGTTTGTCTGGCCCTTGATGATGTAGGGAAGCACCAAGCTGACACTGAATGTGATGAAGACAACGGCGGTGAATGTCACGAGGGAGAGCTGCCAACTGTAGATGAACGCGACAATGATTGAAGCTATCATGGTGGCATTGTACTCCACGAAAACACCCAACTTCTCGGAGATGCCGAGTTGCAGCGTGTTTCCGGTAGTCGTGATGATCGTGGTCGCATAGCCAGGTGGCATAGAGTCCAGTACATGGACGCTCTGTGAGAACAACGCCGTGAAGTAATCTCGTCGAATGGCGGAGGTGATTCTCACCCCGGTCATGCGAAATGCGAACTGAGAATTGGTGAGCTGGAGAGAAGATTTACTGAGACAAAGAACTTACGTTGTTGACGTAACCTAACACAAGGCGACCGAGGAAGAGACCAAGCAGGTACAGACTATCGCGACGGATATTAGCGACCATCAAACGAAAATTAATTTTCGCATCGTATCTCAAACTCACCAAAGTTCACTAAGTTTCGAGCGGAACTCATCGCCCGGGAGCGTTTCGGTGCCAGCATAGTCAGAGAACTTGCTAGCGAATTGGCCTACATTTTGGCGGACTCTTTAGCATGAGGCCTCAATATTTGGCCTCGTGTTTGTTTTCCACTTACCGAAAACGATGTTTAACAGAGGCAAGGTTATGCCGACACCGATCGAGGCGATTACGCCAACGGTGTATGCCAGAAGGTCCCACTTGGAGGCATACTGGAAGACTCTCTACACGACAAGAGATCATATCAGTATAAGTTGCAAGCATTTGCTTCCATATGGTGATGTTGTGGCTGTCATACCATGTAATCCCGAAAGGTAGGCTCTCTCTCAGGATGCTTCTCCTCACCATCCCCAGTCGCCGCTGAATTCTCCGCTGTTCGTTTTCCCATAGTGGTTGATTGACAGAGGAACGGTTTGCAAGCGTCAAGCCTCTCTTCTCACTCAAAAATACTGCATCCTTACCCCCAAAGCAAATGGGGAAACAACAAATACCGTTCCTCGATCGGGCGCGCGGACACGCGTGTTTTCCCGTCGGATTGCATCCAGAGTCCGAGGACCCGCTGCAAGCGCAAAGACAACTGAGCTGTATCGACCAAGGTAGCGGCGAATACGGTCTGCTTCAGATAGTCCAGCCTCTGCCTTTGTGGAGATGAAGGCGTTGTGAAGATGCTTCCCGTCTGCGACTTCCTTGACTGGACCGTAGTGAGGTCTTGTTTCGGTCCACCATTCAACAGTGAAGCGTTTGTTGAGGAAGAGTTTGCCGCTGGTCAGGTCTGCGAGACCTACGCCTTCACACGCCGCCCACTGTGATAGCAGTTCCTTTCGATGAACGACGAGCGTGATGGGAAGGGCATTGGGATGACGAGCCATGTGAGTGGCGTACAGTCGACCAATATTGCCAGGACCAATGATGTAGATACGCTGCTCAGAGTCTGCTGAGGGACTGGCACAGGAGGCGTTGTCGGATTCTTCCTCACTGCTGGGACTTCCCATGTCAATACCCTCATCGAGTTTTGGTTGGATATTGGCGGGAGACCATGCGAATAGCTTTGGGGGCGGCTTTGCGTCGGCGAGTAGGGCCGTCAGCCACTTTGGGTATTCTTGGGGTGTCATGGTGCTTGCTAATGGTCATACCTTTCCAGAGAGATTTGGAGCAAGGGGAAGCCAGTAAAGGGTTTGACGTGTAAGTAAGTAGTGTGGTCACAGTCTGGCAGTGTGACAGAGGCGGCAAAAAGAAGAGATAGGAGGGAATCGGTTATGCAAGATGTCGAGGATGATCCCAAGATACCTGTCCTAGGCATCTTGTGGGTAGCTGGTATGCTACGTGAACCGTGTTTTCGAGAGCGTTATTTTGGGTTGATAGACCTGACAGCCGATGCTTGCACCACGCGTCTTATTCGCCTAAATACCTGGGATTATTTTTCACTGCTATCACTATTTTTGCAAATCTGCTTGTAATTCGTTAGTAATATTTAGATCCTGTAGATAGCATCTCAGGTTCTGACTAGCCTTCCTAACAACAAGGCATCACACACTCATCAGCTAAGCACGCTACCAAATCCGCCAATTGCCCACTACCGGCAACTGTCCGGCTCGCATAGATTCGTAACCCGCGTGCTACCGAGACACGGGACGATTCAGCTCGCAGATTACGATCTCAGACTGATTGGCCTGTCTCTCCCAACCCCTCCCGTAGGATTTAGGATTCACCGGGGAGTAAGACCTACTTATGCAGGTCAGCGCCACAAACACCGATTATCAATCTCCCTGCTGGATAACTCGCGGTAGCCAATTAGTGCGGCCGGCCAATTGCAGGATCAGGATCTGGATCATATGAAGGATCAGCAGGTCAACTTTCAGGTTGTGATGCCGTCGAGAAATGACAGCGGAGGTGGCTGAGGGAGGCAGAATATGCCTCGCAGGATCTTTTGATGAGAGCTTGTGATGGGATCATCGAGAGTCTTAGACATGGGATGATCGTGCTGGGGGGCGATGTGCCTCTTTGGTAAGGAGCACGTAATGCTGGTTGAGATATGTTGCCAACACGAGAATTGCTGCATAATGCGTTGCATTCCTGCAGGTGAGGTATATACAGAAAATTTGACAGCAATCAGAATTTGTTCACCGAGGGATACTGAAGTATTCTGTCCTATCATCTTGGAAGAGCTGTGACTTTTGTGAGAGACTCTTATTGCCTATCCAAGCCCTCATGTTACACACTCGGACAATCCTTCAACTTCAAACATTTCTCTTACATTCAAAATGACATCACTCAACACCGAGAGTGGCTCTACGCAAGCAGTCATGCCTTTGTTGCTACCCAGTAACGATGCTAGTCACACCGACAGTCTTATCGAGGAAGTCACTCGTTCTTTTGGCTTAGGCCGAGATAGAATCGAAAGTATCCTCCCCAGCACGGCGTTTCAACAAGATGTCATTGACTGTGCAGGGAGTGACAAGCAACGCTCTATTGGCCATATGGCCTATGAGATCAGCAATGATATTGACATCTCAAAGTTGGCTGCTGCTTGGAAAGATACCATCAACCGAATTCCTGCCTTGAGGACCTGTGCCTTCACTTCTAAGAATGGAGATTTGTATCAGGTTGTCTTGAAAGATAGCTTCGTTTTCTCATGGATGTTTGGTACATCTGCTGAGCAGAAAGATGCTGTTGTGCAGGATGAAGCAGTAGCTGCGGCTTCTGGGCCTCGCTGCAACAGATTTGTTCTTCTGGACGACCCAACTGCAAAGAAAAAGCTCCTCATCTGGACTTTCAGTCATGCCCTTATGGATAGCACGTTTCAAGAACGGATCCTCGGACGAGTTCTGAAGGCTTACAAGCATGGGCAGGACGAACTGCCCAACAGACCCTATACGCCTGATTCCTCTGATCCTGAGGATGATGGGCTGTCGTTAACTCCCACTGATGGGTCGAAGACTCCAGAGACCGGGGGATTTCATCCTGCGACTCAGTTCTGGAAGCAGTACTTGAACGATCTGAATGCTTCGGCGTTTCCGCACTTGACATCTCCCCTTGATGTTCCCTACCCCGATGCAAGGTTAGAGCAACGCATGACTTTCGCAACTCTGCCACGGTCAACTTGGCCCGGTAAAGTTGTCTGTCGAACAGCACTTGCGATTCTGTTGTCACGCTACACACACTCGCAAGAGGCCCTGTTTGGCGTAGTGACAGAGCAACGGCAACTCCTGGCTAATGGCCCAATACGGACTGTCGTCCCTTTCCGCGTACACTGCGCTTCTGACCAGCCTCTGTCAGACATCATCAACACGGTCACTGCGAACGATGATGCCATCCGCCAGTTTGCAGATGTTGGTCTTCGCAACGTCGCATCATCTGGGGATAATGGCTCTGCTGCTTGCGGGTTTCAGACCGTCCTGCTAGTCACTGAGGGCGACAATGAGCAGTCCTCTGCTTGTGAGATCCACCATAAGACTGGGAGGTCTGAGCTCTTTATGCCCTGCACCAACCGCGCTCTGTTAATCCACTGTCAGATAGACATGGCTGGAGTTTCCATCATTGCCAGATATGACAGGAGCCTCATCGACTCTCGGCAAATGCCTCGTCTCTTGGCACAACTAGGTCACTTAATCCAGGTCTTAGGAGACTCAACAGATAAGCTGCTGTCTGTAGGAGAACTCAACATGATCACACAAGAAGATCAAGCTGAGATCCAGAGCTGGAATTCACACCACATCCCCTCCCAACCAACCCTTATCCACAAAGAGATGCTCAAAACAGCGTATCTCTCCCCTGCCAATCCCGCAATCTGCGCTTGGGACGGTGAATGGACCTACTCTGAGCTTGACAACATCACCTCCCGTCTAGCAGCGCTCATCAAGTTTAGCATCCCAGATCAGGAGCACGCAATACTCCCCATTCACTTTCAGAAGTCAAAATGGGTCGTCGCTTCAATACTAGCAGTCATGAAGGCCGGCCATGCTTTCACGCTTATTGATCCGAATGATCCACCTGCTAGAGTAGCGCAGGTCGTTGGGCAGACGGGCGCGACAGTTTCGCTTGCTTCCAAGCTTTACAGTAGCAAAGTACAAGGAATCGTCGGACGATGCATTGTTGTTGATGGGGAGCTTGTTCAGTCCCTGATTTGCACTTGCACCTTTGATCCAGATCTTGTACTTGCTACGGTTGCTCCTAAGGACTTGGCCTACGTGATCTTCACATCTGGTAGCACAGGCGATCCAAAGGGCATCATGATTGAGCATCGCGCCTTTTCATCCTGCGCTCTCAAATTTGGTTCCGCACTCGGTATCAACAGCGATACACGCGCTCTTCAATTCGGATCTCACGCATTCGGCGCGTGTCTGCTTGAGATCATGACAACATTGATCCACGGCGGCTGCGTGTGTATTCCCTCTGATGACGACCGCATGAACAATGTTCCTGCTTTCGTCAATCGGGCCAACGTCAATTGGATGATGGCTACTCCATCGTATATGGGAACGTTTCAGCCTCATGATGTTCCTGGACTGCAGACTCTGGTGCTTGTTGGTGAGCAGATGTCGCCGTCTGTTAATGCCATTTGGGCGCCGAGCGTTCGGCTCTTGGACGGCTACGGTCAGAGCGAGAGCTCTTCCATCTGCTTCGTTGGAAACATTAGTTCATCTGGCGTTGACCCAAACAACATCGGTCGGTCAGTCGGTGCGCACTCTTGGATCATTGATCCCAGTGATCCCAATCGTCTGGTCCCTATTGGCGCCATTGGTGAACTTGTGATTGAGGGTCCAGGCATTGCGCGCGACTACATCATTCCTCCGCCGACAGAGAAGTCACCTTTCTTCTCGACAGTTCCAGCATGGTATCCTTTTAAGCATTCGCCTGATGGATTGAAGTTCTATCGAACTGGTGATCTTGCGCGTTATGCATCTGGTGGCACTGTTGTTTGTCTCGGTCGCATGGACTCGCAGGTCAAGATCAGAGGACAGCGCGTTGAGCTTGGAGCAGTGGAGAGTCATCTCAGACACCAATTGTCTGACGACATGTCAATTGTGGTTGAAGCTGTAAAGGCATCAGACTCGCCTACGAGCACTGTTCTCGTTGCATTTTTGATCGCCTCTCAGGAAACCAAGGCTGCAGGAGATGGCACGATTCTTGATCGTGCTATGACCAAGGACATAAGTGCAAAGCTGGAGCAAGTGCTTCCGCGTCATTCCATCCCATCATGCTACATCAACATGCAGCGTCTTCCTCGCACTGCGACTGGTAAGGTCGACCGCAGGAAGCTTCGCTCTGTTGGTCGCAACTTACTGGCCCAGCAGCTCCAAGGAACAAGCCCACGACCATCTCAATTGAGCTGTCCAGCACACAGCATCCAATCCAAGCTGGAGGAGGTTTGGTGTCAATGCCTGGGTATCGAACCCAGCGCTTCCAACATTGGGTCAACCTTCTTTGAGCTCGGCGGCCACTCCATCACTGCCATCAAGATGGTCAACATGGCTCGGTCAACTGGTATTGAGCTCAAGGTCTCTGACATATACCAGAACCCTACGGTCGCTGGCCTTGAGGCAATCGTAAACGGTAGCGCTGTTCCGTACGCGCTAATCCCAGCGACCACTCGCGATGGACCTGTTGAAAAATCCTACTCTCAAGGTCGACTCTGGTTCTTAGATCAGCTAGAGGTCGGTGCCTTATGGTATCTGATCCCGTACGCTGTCCGCATGCGAGGATTGGTAGACATTGATGCTTTGAGTCGTGCTCTGATGGCTTTGGAACAGCGCCACGAGACCTTGAGGACTACGTTCGAGGACTGCGACGGCACTGGTGTACAGATTATTCACCAGACCCTCTCCGAAGAACTGAGAATTGTCGATGCAACAGACGGTGACTATCTCCAACTGCTGGAACAAGAGCAGACCACTCCATTCGACCTCACCTCGGAAGCAGGTTGGAGAGCGCTACTCATCCGCCTCAGCGACACTGACTACGTCCTCTCCATCGTCATGCACCATATCGTCTCCGATGGCTGGTCGATTGACGTTCTCCGCCACGACCTCAGCCGCCTCTACGCCGCAGCTCTTCAAGACCGCGATCTGTCATCAGCCATGAACCCTCTCCCAATACAGTACAGCGACTTTGCCATGTGGCAGAAGCAAGCTCAAGCCCTTGAACATGAGAAGCAGCTCGACTACTGGAAGAAACAGCTCGCTGATTGTTCGCCGGCCAAGTTACCCACCGACTTCCCTCGACCTGCTCTGCTCTCCGGTGAAGCTGGTGTTGTGCCAGTCTCCATCGATGGGGAACTGTACCAGAACCTACGTGAGTTCTGTAACGACAACAACACCACTTCATTCGCCGTGCTACTCGCTGCTTTCCGCGCAGCCCACTATCGTCTCACAGGCGTTGACGACGCTGTCATCGGTACACCCATCGCCAATCGCAATCGCTGGGAACTAGAGAGCATCATAGGCTTCTTCGTCAACACACAATGCATGCGCATCACCGTCGATGACCAAGACACCTTCAGCTCCTTGGTCCATCAAGTCCGCGCTACTACCACCGCGGCATTTGAGAACGAGGACGTACCATTCGAGCGCGTCGTGTCAACAATGCTACCCGGCTCACGAGATCTTTCGCGAACACCGCTTGCGCAGCTCATTTTTGCGGTTCACTCGCAGAAGGATCTTGGGAGGTTTGAGCTTCAGGGTCTCGAGTCGGAAGCTGTGTCTAGAAAGGCGTATACTCGGTTTGATATTGAATTCCATTTGTTTCAAGAGGCTGATGGTCTCAAGGGCAGTTGCAACTTTGCGACGGATTTGTTTAAGCCTGAGACTGTTGAGAATGTGGTCAGTGTGTTTTTCCAGATTCTGCGCAATGGTCTTGAGAAGCCCAAGGTTCCGATTTCGGTGATTTCTCTTACGGATGGGATCGAGGAGCTTCGGCGCTTGGATTTACTCCGGATCAAGAAGGTTGAGTATCCGAGGGATGCTAGTTTGGTCGACATCTTCCGCACGCAAGTCGCTGCTTATCCCGACTCTTTCGCAGTCGTGGACTCTTCGACGCGACTTACTTATGCGGAGCTGGACCGTCAGTCTGATCAACTTGCGACATGGCTTCGTCGACGAGACATGCCGGCTGAGACTCTGGTCGGAGTGTTGGCACCGCGTTCATGCGAAGTGATTGTCGCGATCATGGGTATTCTCAAGGCGAACTTGGCCTATCTCCCATTTGACGTCAAGTCTCCTTCTGCTCGGCTCAGCGACATTTTGTCTGGTCTTCCGGGTCCTACAGTAGTTCTTCTAGGCTCAGGCATTTCTGTTCCTGAGCTGGAGGTGCCTGACTTGGAGTTTGTTCGTGTCGCTGATGCCGTAGAGCAAGGCGAGACAAACAACCTCAATAGCCATTCCCATACCGACACGTCGAACCCTACCGCGACAAGTCTCGCATACGTTCTCTTCACTTCTGGCTCTACAGGCCGGCCCAAGGGTGTTATGGTAGAGCACCGTGTCATCGTCCGTCTCATGACAAGCAACATCATCCCCGACTTCCCAGTTCAACCACGGTCAGCCCACATGTTCAACATTGCCTTTGACGGCGCCACCTACGAGATCTTCTTCACCCTCCTCAATGGCGGAACCTTGGTCTGTATAGACTATATGACTACCCTCGACGTCAAGGCGCTTCAAGACGTGTTCCTCAAGGAACAGATCAACGCTGCTTGCATGGCACCTGCGCTGCTGAAGTTGTATCTCACTGATGCACGCGATGCTTTGAGGGGTCTTGACTTTCTCATGGCTGCTGGAGATCGCTTTGATGGCCAGGATGCGATTGAGGCGCAGAGTCTTGTGAGGGGACAGTGCTACAATGGGTATGGACCGACGGAGAATGGTATCATGAGTACGAGGTATCCTATCACTGTTGATGACTCGTTCATCAATGGTGTTCCCATCGGACGAGCTGTCAATAACTCTGGAGCTTATGTTACCGACCTGAACCAGCAGCTTGTTGGTGTCGGTGTCATGGGAGAGCTCGTCGTCACTGGCGATGGTCTTGCGCGAGGATACTTCGACCCGTCCCTCAACAAGGACCGCTTCATTTACATTGAAGTCGATGGCCAGCGTGTAAGGGCTTACAGAACAGGCGATCGCGTGCGCTACCGAGTAGGCGACGGCCTGATCGAGTTCTTCGGTCGCATGGACACGCAGTTCAAGATCCGAGGCAATCGTATTGAGTCAGCGGAGGTGGAAGCCGCCATGCTCAGTCACGCGTCTGTGCGCGATGCTGCTGTCGTCGTGCAGAAGGATGATGGTGAGAAGGCCGACTTGGTCGGCTTCGTCGTCATTGATCACGACCATTCGTTGGAGCGTGATGCGAACGATAATCAGGTTGAGGGATGGCAGGACCATTTTGAGACTGAGATGTATGCCGATATCGGAGACATTGATCCGTCTACCATTGGAAAGGACTTCAAGGGCTGGACTTCTATGTATGATGGGAATGAGATTGACAAGGTGGAGATGCAGGAGTGGCTTGATGATACTATCAAGACGCTTCGTGATGGTCGGGATCCAGGCCATGTCCTTGAGGTCGGAACAGGTAGCGGCATGATCTTGTTCAACCTCGGCGATGGCCTTCAAAGCTACAGAGGTCTTGAGCCGTCCAAGTCGGCTGCCGCATTCACCAACAGCGTCATCAGGTCCGCCCCATCTCTCACAGGCAAGGCCGAGGTCCACGTCGGCACAGCACAGGATATCAGCCAAATAAGCGATCTCCATCCAGATCTCGTGGTGATCAACTCAGTTGCGCAGTACTTCCCTTCGCCAGAGTATTTGGCTCAGGTAGCGGATACCTTGGTCCATCTCCCTGGCGTAAAGCGCCTGTTCTTCGGCGACATGCGAACGAACGCTACCAACAAGCACTTCCTCGCTGCCAGGGCTGTCAGAACACTGAGTGGCAGTGCGACCAAGGACGCTGTTAGGCAGCGGATGGTGGATTTGGAGGAGCGTGAGGAGGAGTTGCTTGTCGAACCAGCTTTCTTCACGACACTGCAATATCGCTTCCCTGATTTGGTTCACCATGTTGAGATTCTACCAAAGAACATGGACGCTACGAATGAGCTCAGTGCCTACCGATATGCGGCTGTTGTGCACATACGCCATAGCGACTCGGTCCCTGTGCATACGATTGAGAAGGGCGCTTGGGTCGACTTTGGCGCCTCACGAATGAATCGTACTTCTCTCTTACAGTTTCTGCGACGCTCCAAGGGCTCACCTACCGTGGCCATCAGTAACATTCCCTTCGGCAAGACCGTCGCTCAAAGACGGGATTGTTGAGTCCCTCGAGGCAGAGGAAGAGTCCAAGCTAGATGGTGCTGCATGGATCTCAGCTGTTCGCTCTGATGCTGAGAGCCGTGCATCTCTTTCTGTTCCTGACCTTCATCAGTTAGCCGAGGAGTCTGGGTTTCGATTGGAGATCAGCGCAGCGCGTCAGTGGTCTCAAAGCGGTGCCCTCGACGCCGTCTTCTCCCGCCTCCCATCATCTTCGGGCACCCGTCGCACGCTGATCAAGTTCCCGACCGACAATCACCTCCGAGGCTCAGCCACACTTGCCAATCGTCCACTACAGGGATTACAGCGCCGTCGTGCAGCGCTTCAAGTCCGCGAGCGACTGCAGTCTCAGCTTCCATCATACATGATCCCCTCCAGCATCGTGGTCCTGGATCAAATGCCTCTCAACCCCAACGGCAAAGTCGATAGGAAAGAGCTTGCGCGCAAGGCTCGAATCATACCCAAGCAGCAGACTGCACTGCCTGCACAAGCGGTTCCTATCAGCGACATCGAGGCTATACTCTGCGATGAGGCGACTGCGACGTTTGGAATGAAGGTTGACGTCTCTGATGACTTCTTCAAACTCGGTGGCCATTCCCTCTTGGCTACGAAGCTCATCTCGCGAGTTGAACAGCGATTCAATGTTCGCGTCACTGTCAAAGACGTCTTCGACAATCCCGTCTTTGCGTATCTCGCTGTCGTTATTCGTGAAGGCCTTGCTTCACGAACCACGCTGACTAATGGTCAAGACAAACAAGGCTGGTCTGCCCGTGTCGCTCCTCGGACTGAGACTGAGATTATCTTGTGTGATGAGGCTTCTAAGCTTCTTGGTATTGAAGTCGGTATCACGGATAACTTTTTTGACCTTGGTGGACACTCGATGATGGCGACAAAGCTCGCCATGAGGCTTGGTCGTCGGTTGGATACTACGATAGTGGTCAAAGATATCTTTGACTACCCGGTTCTGTTCCAGCTTTCCAAGAAGCTAGAGTCTACTGGCTCGGGGATGGGCAATGACGAGGTACAGGTCGACGCATACGACCCGTTTGAGCTTCTCTCACTCGAGGATCCACAAGACTTCATTCAACGAGAGATTTGCTCCCAGCTCGGCGTTGCATTCGAGTTAATCCAGGACACTTATCCGTCCACGCAGATGCAAAAGTCCTTCCTCTTCAGTCCCGGGACTGGTTCGCCACGACCACTCACGCCTTTCTACATTGACTTCCCAGTCGACTCAGACCCAGCTACCCTCGTCAAGGCCTGCCACTCCCTAGTTCAGCACATTGACATGTTCAGAACTGTCTTTGTGCTCGCTTCAGGCAAGCTCTACCAAGTGGTTCTGAAGCATCTTGATGTGCCAATTCAGACGATTGTCACCAACCAAAACGTCAACACTGCCACCAACGACTTCTTAGATGAGCATGCGCAGGACCCCATTCGTCTTGGAGAGTCGTTGATTCGCATCGCTATTCTCAAGCAGTCTTCTTCAGTACGAGTGCTTCTGCGACTATCACACGCTTTGTATGATGGCTTGAGCTTAGAGCCCATCGTGCGTAACCTGCACATCCTCTTCAACGGCATGTCGCTTCTTCCACCGACGCAGTTTAGGCGATACATGGAATATACAGCCAACAGTCAAGAGAAAGGTTTTGAATATTGGCGTGGCGTGATTGGACACTCTCCCATGACTGTTTTGAGCGATACGAGTAACGCGGCTTGTCGTCGGGAGGTGTCACCTTCGAAGGCCTTGCACTTGTCAAAGGTCGTTGACGTTCCTAGCCAGGCCATCCGCAGCAGCATCGCTACGCAGGCGACGGTGTTCAACTCTGCTTGTGCTTTGGTGCTCTCGAAAGAGTCTGGGTCTAGCGATGTTGTCTTTGGTCGCATTGTCTCAGGTCGTCAAGGATTACCGGTCAATTGCCAGGACATCATCGGCTCTTGCACAAACGCCGTTCCCGCTCGCGCACACATAGCCACAGACGAGAACCATCACCAGATGCTTCGCGACATGCAAGATCAATACTTGCGAAGCTTGCCATTCGAGACCCTCGGCTTCGAGGAGATCAAGCGCAACTGCACGGACTGGCCTGACTCTACCACGAACTTCGCTTGCTGTGTCACATACCATAACTTTGAGTATCATCCAGAGAGTGAAGTGGATCAGCAACGCGTTGAGATGGGGGTCTTGTCGAAGCATGTTGAACTGAGGAAGGATGAGCCGCTGTATGACTTGGCGATAGCGGGAGAGGTTGAACCTGATGGGATGAGCTTGAAGGTTACGATTATTGCGAGGGCGCATTTGTTTGAGAAGGAGAGGGTGCAGTATTTCTTGGAGGAGGTTTGCAACACATTTCAGACGTTGAACTTTTCTTTGTAACGTGTCTCAATGAATGGGGAGAAAAAGATGTAATCGCGTATATTATAGCTTAGGCTCTTTACTGTAAAACTAGTTGAGATACTATTACCACTCTATATAAAAGTATCTAAACCAATAGTAACATGCGCGGCACATGATGTGAACCATCAGCTGTAGGATCTATTAACTCAAAAGAACACTCTTACAAAGTCAGTTCAGGCAGTATACTAGATATCCAACACTATTGCCTGAGAGAAACTTTATAGCCTATCTGATGGTGATCACCTTTGTCGCATAAAGGTCACAAGGTGGAGAGAGATCGGCCATGACAGATTTATTTAACACAATGCCAATAGTAACATACAAGACAGTTATCAATATCTACATATTCTTATCACATATACCTAAATTCCTCGCCTTCTTCTACTGTCTGCCATCTCTCTCGGGGTAAGCGCCACGCAGCCCGTCTAATCTTCAATCTCCAACTTCTTCTGTGCCAACCTCAAGAGCCAATTCTTCTCACCGACCTTACTCTCGTACATCTAGAGCGTTTCGGTAACCGACTCCTGCAATCCAAGAGCTGTCTTCTTAGCATACTCCATCCCCCCAGCAGCGATCATGTCCTTCGGGGCGAGCTTGCGAACTTCGGGACACAGTCCATTGCCGCACTTGTTCTGCTGAAATACGCTCAGAAGGCGGCCCTGTGCAGGCGACTTGGTGGCGAGAGCGTGGATGAGTCGAAGCGATATCTTGCCTTCGCCGATGTCCTCGGTAAACCCCTTCTTTTCCGTGTACTGTACGTATGGTTAGCGAATGAGACGATGTATATCGGGTTGCTTTTGAACGTACCTCGTTACAACAAAGGTTTTGGTAATCATCACGTACTTGAAAGAAGCGACCGACAAGCTTCATCAGAAGACTGACATCGAGATCACGATGTGCAGTCGCTTCGGAGCGCATCAGCTCCGCCAGAAGAGTAAAGAGACTGCCAGTTTCTAAGTCTCAGGTGTCAGTACGCAAGAACTTAACCATAAAGATATGTTCTGTACTTACTACCATCCACCATTGTAAAGTACTCTTCCTCTGTGGGCACAGAAGTATGGTAGGTCCAGTGCAGATCCATGCCTTGGCCAATGTGCTCTTCGATGAGCAGATCCAGAAGCATGCGAAATGCCCGGGAAGAGAGAGATTCCGCGGTCTTTAGGGCCTTGAGCATTAGTAGGCTGGCTGAATTTATAGCCTGATTGACTCCGAAGACAACGTGCGTAGCTGGAAATCCCCGTCTGAGGGGAGAATTATCTTCGATGTCGTCGAACCTTGTGGGTATGTTAGAGACATTTCTTAGTCCGATATAGCGTTATGATACTTACATGAGGGAGGGACTGTGCAAATGATTGACAATGTCGCGAATGATTGTGAGAGGTTTCTCAGGAACTTGATACCAGACTTCTAGTCCGTCTATGATTGCGTTCCGGCAGCCTTTGGAGGGCATCATTTCCAAGTACTTCTGGGGCTGAAGAACCATCTAGTTATCTTTAGACTTGTAATCGTTTCTTATTATCAGTCTATCCCACTTACATCCTCGTATTGACGAATTGACCACGTATGGCCAAGCTGGGATTTCTGGGGTTCGTTGTTGTTGGCGACACTCGGTCGGTCGTCGCTGGTCTTCCATTCACGACTCTCCAGCGTGACTTCCTCGGTGGAAAGGTTATCAGCCATGTCTCTGGCGTTGACTGAGATGGGTCTACCAAGACTCTCGGTGTCACTCTCCTTGTCAGCACAATGTTTCCACAAAGCCGGATACACATCCGGGGCGCCAGCTCGATATTTTGCTGTCGTCATGCTCCAAGCAAAGTTGCCCGCCGTCACGAGATCGAGTAGTTCCAGCCACTGTCTCGTGTCTTTTCGGTAGCAGAACTTTTGGCAAGGAACTCGTCCTTCAAGCTGCAGTACTTATCCTCGCGCGATATAATCGAATAATCTCCTTGCGGAGCATCTTCTCGCCTTCTTCCTTCTGGATTTAGTGCCACTTCATTAACAGGAAGATGGAGTTGGCGATTACGCCGGTGGCTCCGTTGGATTGGTAGTTGCTCCACTCCTTCTCCCAGAGAAGTAGTCGTTGACAAGGACCCAGCTGTCATAGGCAGCTGAGGTGATGTCGGCTGTTTTCTGCTCTTCTTCAGGTGTGAGTTTGAAGTCCATAGAAAAGCAGAGGAGACTCATGGTCCAGCTAGGACAGACGTGTCAGTAATGGGATTAATGCAGTATGGGATGTTGTGCGTACGGGCATCCGGCGTCGACAACACGGAACTTTAGAAAGTCTTCCAGGACGATAAAATTCATGTCTCTAATCTGGACGAAAACTTCCGACATCTCCCTCCAGAGACGCAGTGTTTCCTTTGCCTGTTCTTTGTCGACCTCCATAAGTTCCATGACCATCTTAGCCTATAGTTGGCGTCGCTGGACATGATCGTTTGACTTGGGCACACGGCTTGTGTCGCCTTCCAAGGTCAGGCCCTCAATGAGCTGTTTGTTGGCCTTTTGAAGCTTGATAATTGTTAGACAGTATTTCTTAGTGGAAAGTTCGGAGGTAGAAGTATTACATAGGACTCATCCTTCCTCTCAGAATATTCGATAACTAGAGGCCATGTTAGCATGCTGGGGTCAGGAAGAGAAGGCAAGTAAGTATTCCTACCATCGTCGTGTATGTCGGCGTATTCAACAATGTACGTTGTAAGGGCAAGTCTGTAGCTCAATGCCTCACACGCACACAGGGCAGTGAAATTGCCTACCACTGGATTGATACAGCCTACAGCATAGCTATGGGCATCCTTGTTGCGGTCGACGCCTGCCCGCGCGTCGTTGCTCGATTTGAGGAAGTCAACATGATACTGCCAGGAGCCAGCATCTGAAAGACGTGCATCTCTGTGGATGCGTGGGGCGAAGCGGCAAAGGTACTCTTCCCCTTCATAGGTATGTTGGGGCAAAAAGGGGATAGAGTTGCGGATAAAGGATTGTTGGCCCATGTTTAGTCTGTTGGAAAGAAAGCTTGGATAGATAGATAGTTGTGTGATGTGATGCAGTAAGAAAGATTCTCAGGTGACGAGAGCTTCTGTTAAATACTTACAATTTCACATCTATTAGAAAGGCCGTGCTAAGGAGGCAAAGGCAATGTTCCAGCCTCGCGGAGATCAGTCCGATGCTGCCGATCAGTATTGATGCACTGAACCTGTTATATCAAGGCTCCTTATCGGAGTGGATCACTTCGCACTATGCCGTGCTACAGGGCTTTTATCCCAGGAGATTTTACTCAATAGCTGCAAAATTATCTATATCGGTGTCTTGGAAGATCTTCTGCCAGCCTCTGTATCTCAAGTATTTAGTATCTAGAATGTAGTAGTTTTATATATAGTTATTAAAATCTCACAGTATTTAGCTATTATAAGTATACTAGATAGAGAAGATTTCCTCCTTAACCTTATACTAGAACTTAAGCTACTTAATTTTAATAGTTTTTATATTAAAGGATAACTCGTATTCTACTTGCTTACTATTTAATAATATATCTGTCTTTTATAAGAGACAATCTCGTGTCCCTTACTTGATTTATTACTCATGGTACCAAAAAAACAGACCTTATAGACAAGTCCTAACTGTCTCATTATATTCTGTAAAGCAAGGGTGCCAAGAC